>MU122444.1:0-41683 GCA_014904905.1 Wilcoxina mikolae CBS 423.85 | reverse complement strand
GGAGCTGCAATTGCAGATCATGAAGCGGCTCAGAGTGGGAAGTTAACCCTGAATGTTCTAAAGTGTCAAGCAGGTCAAAGCCGATACTCCATTGTACGATTCTATGAAACGCGAACAAAATAATACATTAAGTCATCGTATCCCCTAGCGGGAATGGATGCACATCAATGTCGTTGTATCCCCTAGCGGGATTGGACACATCCTCTCCTCCATATCCCTGTTGAGGATTGGGCAAATGGTTATCCTTTTGTATATAGGAGAATATGTTAGCCCTTCGGTTAACGAACCGGAGGTGGTGGTCGTGCATATGGCATACGACCTGCTGAGGTTGACTGGACATCTGGTCGACTTCTAACCCTGCGGACCCGCAGCAGAGAAAACAGGTTAAAGACCACGGACTCAAATGAGGCTGTGGGATCGGCAGCCACCCAGGTGACATCGTAGACTCTACACGCGGAGGGCGGGGTTCCAGACATATATCTGCTTGGAGCAGCCGCATACGAGAGTCTCATAGCTAGCGACGAGATTCTCAAGGCGTTCGTCATATGCATTGAGGATTGCACAGGGCTGCTTGGGGCTTCCATGGAAGGCATCACCACCAAGGGTGAGAAAGCGCCTGGAGCTGAACGAGCGAGCATGAGCAGCGGCGGTAGTTGCGGCAGAAGAGTTACGTTAATGGTACTTGAATGACTGCGACCGGCTCGCCGAGTCAAGAAGGGAGTTCGCCGGCTGCGGTGCCTTGGTTCCGTTGTGGACGGCCGTTAGACCCGTGGCTCCTGGTTTCCACCACACTTCCGCTTCGATCATCATATTAGAACTTAGTACTAACGTGTGCAGATGGAGCAGGCAAGACCGACCAGAGATTACCAACCGACGATGGCGGCCATATTTCCGCCAAGTATCAGGAATTTGTGAAGATCCTTAGTGAAAGCTGATGCTACCACTGCACCGGTCAATGGACCATGCGATCGACCCCGGGCACAAGCTGCCATATGGGCGTTACTATTACCTGTCGGAGGTTGAGTCAAGAACTCTAAACGACTACATCAAGACAAACCTGGCCAATGGTTTTATCCAGCGGCCATCATCACCAGCGCCGAAATTTTTGCAAAGAAGGACAGCAGCTTGAAACTCTGAAGTCGACTACCAAACTCACAACGCGAGCACAATCAAGAATCGATTCCTCGAGTGCAGAGTACAATCGTACTGACCCTTGAGAAGGATAACAAGGGTCTTCTTGCCGATATGGCGATACAAGGTTACGTTTAAGTCTATCCTTTCTTAAAGAAACACTTACTTTATAAGAGATTCTGCGAGACTTGCAATTGAATGCAGATATAGAAGTACAAAGCCGATATGGCAATCGAAACCGTCTTATCAACGAGAACATATATGGGAATCAATGAGAATCGACACCGCATTTAGTCGTTGACACAGCACCGACCCCGAAAGAGGGGAATGACCGTTCCAGAATCCGCGAAACCGCTACTACGACGAAATCCGCACCAGAAGCGCGTGATGTCAATGAGATCTTATCGGCCTACGATTTCACTATCGAGCACCTGGATGGCACAAACAAAACCTCGCCCATGGCCGGCCAAGAGGACCTGATTATGAGATCGGCTATGAGAAGCCTGTCGGATGGCTCTTTGCGACCCTGACAGTTGAACCTTACGATGACCTACTTCCAAACGGCGATAATGAAGGCTCAGGGTACTAACCCATTGGCGGTCGACGTCTTGGGTAAGCTAGTCAATAACCCAATAGCCACAGACGAAGCCACAGTCGAAGCCGAAGCCGAAGCCGAAGACGAGAACCAATTGAGTCTCGTTGCTGGAGCTCTGACCTACGAAGAGAGGATATATGTCCCTGCGGACGATGCTCTCTGCGGTAAAGTGATAATTTCTCCTTCATGACAACCCTGAGTCCGGTCACTTTGGAGCCCTTAAAAGTGCTGAGTTAGTCTCTAGGATTTCTATTGGCATATGATGGACGCGTACATAAGGAAGTACGTCAGCGGCTGCGAAGTACGTCAGCGGCTGCGAAGTACATCAGCGACTGCGATGTACGTCAACGAGATCAAGTGCGAGTGCACCGAGAAGCATGGGAGCGAACAAGAAGTCAATGGCTACGCAACTGGTCTTCATCACCGAATCGGAAGCACCACCGAATGCATCGAATGCACAATCAGCTTCAACCGACTGCAATCCTTAATGGATTTATGAGAAGCAGCCGAGAGCCAGGTAAATCAACAGTCGAGATGTCAAGCTGCGCGGAATGCGAACCGGCTGCAATCTTTAATAGACAAATGAGAAAGCTACCGCGTTGGACCTTCAGAGCCGAGAGTGCAGGCGCATCGAAATACATGTTAACTATGACCTTGTAAGGAATGCTTATGAATTAGATATATGAATGAACGATACCCTCTGCAATTGGTCCGGAACGAAGCCATGATGATAATCGATTGACGAGGCCGCCGATAGTGGTAATTAACCATATCAGGCTAGGTTTTAGGATTTGCGCCCTACAACTAGGCTCGGAAGGGCATGGCATGTGCAAACCCACTACTTTCGTGGATTCGGAAGTCGTACGCATGGGTATCGGAAAATGAATGCCCTGATGCACCTGGAGTGGAAGCATGCTTCGTTACTTTGTGAGTACGACCTTATGGCACACTTACGAGTTAGATACCGCTACTCGAATGAGCATGTACCAATGCATGTCGACACATGATGACTGCAATCGAGGGCCCAACGAGGCCGACACAAGTCAACCGATCTGAACCACAATCGCCATAGAAAGGTCAACTTGGAGCCAATCGGTGAGACGCATGATTAAGCTATCACTGATAAAGTGTGCGTATGCTTGGATATACTAAAGCACAGAGACATGGAATTGGAGAAATCATACCAATCCGAGGGCTCTCAAGAGCAGCAGCTATGACCAAGATAACTACATCATGCAATTATGCTAGTTGACTGCTGCAGAGATGCGATACTGGCCGCGGTGGCCTTACCCCTCAGATGATGTTCACGAACCCGTTTAATGAAATAAATCGTATACGATTGATCAATTAGTCGGAAGTTGAGCAATGATGACTTCGTCAGGCATATCTTGTGTCAACTGCGATAACAATGCCAAATAACACCAGCAATTCAGCCAATGGCATTTACCGATTCGAGCACCACCGAGCTTGCACTCTGGGGATCAATTATTTGGATTCGGAGGTGGGCTTGGAGGATTCAGGGTCAATTGGACGTTTTCTTCTCTTCTTATGGATTTCGGCCCAGTACAAATGGCGTCAGCAAGGGTCTTACCACCTACCACTGGAGGTGGATTTCCCCGTGCACCGAATCCGCCATTGACGCCGCCGAGATGGCACCGATGAGTCATGGAACTTATGCCGATGTACGAATGCGTACGCACCTTATCTTGTGTTTCTTAATGTATACTTATGCTGCAGTCCAGGAGGTCTGCAGATAAAGAGGGGGATGATATAATGGCGGTGCCAGGTGCACTTGGCTCCTAAGTGCACTTTGCCTTCTCAAGTGCACTTGGCTGCCAAGGCCGGGTAACCGCCATTCATATATAATCGCCTCGCGATGTGCTTTTAGCACGCTAGAGATTATCCTGCCTACATACTGTACATTTGATATAGATTGCTCATTCCCGCCTGGAACCATATCTACGCATATCCATCCATACGAGGATGTACGTGCTCACAGGCAATGATGTCTGTGAAGGTTGGTCATAACGCGAGTATCGCGGTTCAGGATTCTGAGTACATGCATTCTGCGGACAAATAGGAAGACCTAGTCGTCCCAATGACAACATTCAGCATGTTTCTGAGTCTGGGATGAATCATGGTGAGAAACTCAGAAGTCGATTTAAACAAGTGCCACATGATTTTCCTCAAGAAAAAATAGCAGGGGAAAAATGGTTAAAGGCAGGTGATGCTAGTTGGGACCCTCTGTCGTACGACACTGTATTCATGACACCCAGAGTAGGTTGATTACAATCAAGAACGGACAATGTATAACGTATGTTCATGCAATATCTCATCTGCTACTTCTCGCTCGTCCTTCGGGAGAGTCTTATTACATATTTGGTGATATCATTCGTTGAAGCTCCCAGCAACTCTGTTCAAAGCAAAGGTCATATGCCTACTGCCTCAACAGTCAAGTCATTAGGTCTCTCGAATATGGTGGCTCCACCGTTGTGAATGTCTATTGCCCCACCTACCGGAAACATTAGATAGCCCTGTGCAGGTAGAGTATATCATAATACCTTCATCAGCAACAATCCTAGTTTCCGTCAGGGACACCCAGGTGTTCCTGACGACTCTGATGGCTCTGACGGAACCTCGTACCCTCTGACAGAGAATTACACAATACCTGTCCCCAGCCCCCGGGTCGCATTGAATACTTACCCTGCGGTGGCGATTATACCATGTGTCTTATTCTTGCGATGTGTCGCATTGTATATTACCCTGTGGCAAACAAAACCCGTTGAGTTGTATATTACGCCGGGGCAGACGAAACCTCTTCGCATTTATTCCCTGACGCAGCACTGTGCGGTCGCAGCCGTGATTCCCGGTCACTTCCTTGATTTACCAGATTACTTAAAATCACACTTGATTCACAAATCTATTGCTAACTATATACAAAAAATCATGGTAGATGTTGGATACACTTGGGGCAGCACATGAAGCTAGTGCCCAGGCGGTGAAGATCGATACAGGCTGGGGGCAAACGGTTGGGCTTGGAGGTCTAGCTGGGCTGGCTGTCGACTGACCACACGGGATCAAGCCGTCCTGACTGGACGTGATCGAGCCGTGCTGGCTCTGCGCCGGCTGGACGCGATTGAGCCGGGCTGGCTCTCCGGTGGCGGGAGATGATTGAGCTGGGCTGTCTTTCGGCTGGCTGGAGATGATCGAGCAGGGCTGGCTGGTTACCTCTGTTAAAATTGTCTGTACATCTGTTAGCATTGAAAATGATGAGGGTGACTGTGAGAGAAAAGAGAAGTACCATAGAGTTCAACTTCAAAATTAGAACTTAGAACTTAGAACTTTGAACTTAGAGTGCAAATACGGTTGAAAGTAAGGGGGTGGGAAAGGTCAGACTATATATGAAGGGTGCTTAACCGGTGTGGCGATTTGAAGGGTGTGTCGAGGGAGAGATTCCCAGTCACTTCCTTCTCGTCGCTCTTCGAAGGCTTCTCAGAGGAATCGATTGAAGAATACGGTTTCGGCTCAAGGAGAGTCGGAAGAGGATCGGAGTGTCAAAGGCTACCCGGTCAGAGAAAGAAGAATCCACTAAGTTAGTGGATCTGCGAATTCGAACGTTCGATCACACGTTAAAGAAGATAAACAGCTCGGCTTGGGGTGCAGAAAAAGACTTCATTCTCTCTATCTACCCGCACTCCTGTACATATGTATATCCTCAATACTACCATACCCCTGACATCTCCGAACTCATTAGTGCTGGCAGTGGTGGGAATGGACTTTCCCACCACAACTCCCCCCTGGCCCTGTGTGCGAAGCACACTTACTCCCTTCACCAATATCCCATCATGTAAAAGAAAACCCAAAAGAAAACCCAAAGAAAATCCAAATGAAAACCCAACAGGAAACCCCAAAAGAAAATCCAGAATATGCCCTGATGATTTACTCCCTCCGTGTTCGTTTTCCTCCTTTCATCTTCCCACTTGCTTTACTCGTTTATAAAATACGAAGCTTCTCCAAGTGTTTCCTCAGCCCTATTAATCGCACCCCCCATAGCAATCATTCCCGATACAATTTGATTCCTTGCAGTCTGGAATACATCAGGTTCCCAGTTGATCGCTCTTTGGACGATGAGTGGCGCGTACTTCCCATAGATCCTGTGGTGGTTGGTTATCATCCGTTCCTCCTCACCCACTCGCTGGGCGTACCTGACATCGCACTGCATATAGTCGGAACAGGTGACGACCGCATCGTATCCGTCGATTGGCTTTTGTTCGGTTGGGTTCGGAGTCGGGGGTCGTCCCGCTCTCTTTCTCTTGCAGGAAGCCTTAGTCCTGACGGGTGTGGGGGTGACAGATGTTTCGCTAGATTCGATGTCACTGGATTGGTTGTCACTAGAGGTAGCCTCATCATCTTCATTGACGACTTCGGTAACATCATCGACGAATTCGGCAACATTATTGGTGACTTGGGTAACATCATCGAAAGTTGTATCTGGGATATCGGGCATCGCCGGGGATGACTCCTCCTCGGTCTGTCGAGCGGAAGAGATTAGAACAGGTGATGCAGAAGGGATTTGACGCTTTGGGGGTGGAGCTGAGGGCTAGTGTGTTCGGGTGTGGCTTTGGTCTTCTTTGCACAGTCAATATGCAACCTGCATCACTAGCCCACAGTATAACTTTAAACCCATTTTTCTCAGATTGATCTCTTTGTTAACTACCAGACATCTTTTTTCGAATAAAGCCTTTGCTTCTTTGAAGTCAGGGTACGTGTACCATCTATTGACCTTTGATTTCCGTTTCAGTTTAATGATGTGGGAGATATATGTGTAGTTGAGACACCGTTTGGCTAACTCGGGGTCTTTTGCAGTTCGGGTAGCTAGGGTTGTCAGTCGTAACCATTTCTCACTGCCAGCGCCATCGTTCAGGATCTCCAAGAGGTCGGGGCACGGCTTCCAGTAGTCTCCCAGCTTTTTCGTTGCACAGACCATATTTTTCTTCGCCGTGTTGTATTGCTTTACCATATCTCTTTCCCAGCCCGACCGGTCGATTGTCCTCACATAGTGATAGTGTCGCTTGTAGCCTAGCTCTGTCCAACCCGAATTGTTTTCTTCGAACTCAGAGAGCCATGCGACTTGCGCGTTCAAAACCTCGTGGATATCAGCTAACAGCTCGTATACGGCGTGCATTAACTTCGACTGATCTTGCGGGGTCAGCTCCTCCACAGCGATTTCCACTGCTTCTTGAATGGAATCGAAGTGTCTGTCCAGGAAAAAGCCGTAGCATATGCTTTCCAGCGCCTAGAACAGAAGAGTTGCTGGTGAATGGTCCATGATTTTGCCTGTTACCAGGATGAAGTCCATAGTGGGGAACGGTTTGGTAGGAGACGACTCGACAGAGGACAACTGGGCAGGAGGCGACTTGGTGGGAGGCGACTCGGCAGAATCGGCGGTATCAGGAGCAACCATAGTTGGATCGTGGAACTTTCTGTATCTGATGGCGGTGGATAAGCCTTGATCGATAAGAGTGCTGCGGTTCCCAGCTTTCACGACGGTGATGGTGCTACAGAGTACGGTTTCCTTGATGGAAGTGGAAGTGCTGCAGCTCTCGTTGACTGGAGTGATCATTATCTTTGGCTGTAGTTGAAGATGGTGCAGTCGATGGTTTCCATAAGGCCAATGAGATTAGCAGTTGCGAAGCTTGTGATGTTCGCTGGAAAAGCGGTGAGAGAGCTCTTTATATACCTGGAGCTTCTCTTGTATTGATTTTCTCTTTGTTTCGCTCTTTATACCTTCCCAGTGTTTCACACCATAACTTCTCATCCCGCTCCGCTTTGACCTTACAGCTAGTACCGTTTGACAGAGCTTATCGTGCTCGTCATTTTTGTGTTAAGCATAGATTTTTAGGTTCAACCTAGGAATAGCGGTTGTCGTTAACGTTTGGAGAGTACTAGGATTGTTATGTGTAACGGGGGTGTCAGCCATCCAATGAGGGCCATCCGTCTCTCCAACTATTCCCTTTTGTAATTTCACGAGTTTTGGGGGTGTTGGCATCGTGACATTATTTTTTTCTTCGCTGTCGCTTTATTTCTAACTATTCCCTTTTTGAAATTCCACTAGGTTCTTCGGTCTTGGCATGCAGGCGTCATCTCCTTCTTCGTCATCTTCGTCGCTTTTGAACCATACATGCTTGTATGGGTTCCTCCCCTCCCTCCATTGTCTCCCCCACCCCCAATTCTCACCCCCCATCTATCATCTCATTTCTATCGATGGATGGTTCACCAGCACTGGGTGCGCAGCATTCCATTTCTCTACCATTCTCCTACTGCCTTCCATATCTTACTCCCCGACCCAAGTCCGTTTCTCGAAACCTAACCACTTAACCAAATACAACCACTTCCCATCTACATATTTGCGGCCTGCTACCACTTCAACCTCCCATTCTTCCTCCGTCCCTTTCTCCGCCTCTTTTGCACTGACTTCCTCTCGTGTGGTCACAGGTATTTCCTCGTCGTACTTCCCTCCTCTTCTGGTAAAGAACTTCTTAACTTGGCTCCCGTCCATCCATCCTGCGAGTTCGGAACTGTCCAATATGGTGAGGCGATCAGTGCCCAAACTTGATGCTATGTCCTTGACTCGCTAAGGCCCTCTCCATTTCGCGTCCAATTTAGACCCATCCGATTGTTCAGTTTTAGTTTCGTGGAGGCGAACCTGGTTGTTAACTTGGAGTCTTTCAGTTCTTAGTCAGGCTGCTTGTTTGAAACAGCTTTTATTTGCGTCATGGGACTCTTTCAGTCGATGCACGGCCGCGTCTATGTCTTCACACCGGCTTTCCAATGGTCGAGCCCTTGCAGCTAGTAGTGAGGTCGTATCTTCGACATCTTCCCAGTGCGCAGTGTTCCATGTCAGGTTGTTGAGTTCAACAGGCAGCACTGCATCCTGACTGAACATGAGCCCAAAGTGGGAGTACCAGGTTGTTCGTCAATCGGTTATCCTGCCCACCCAGAGCACCGCTGGAAGGTTGTTGAGCTACATCTCATTTGGCTTGTTGGAGCATGCAGTAAGTTTGGACAAGACATCTGCTATTGGCTGGTGTCCACATTCGACGACTCCATTGCTATGTGCATGGTACGGAGTGGTGGTTATCTTCCTGATGCCATATTGCTTGAGCAAAAGATTTGTTCATTTCTTATTCTCTGCTCCACTGTTCACTACTACACTGTTGGGGGTGCCATATCGGCATATCAAATTCTCATAAAGAAAATCTGCCACTTTCTATGACCATCCTTGTTTCAATAGCGTTGCCTCTGCCAACCTGCTAAGGTAGTCGTGAGCGATGACCAGGAGATGGAATCCCTCTTATGTCATAGACATGTAGGAAATATCCATTCCCACACGTTGCCACAGACTCGGATGACTGAAAGTTAGACTCTTCAGGGGTTCATCATACCATAGCGGAGCTAATTTCTCACACTATTCGCACATTTTTACCCATTCTTTGATATCTACATACATCTCAGGCCACAAGGAGCTTTCGGCTACCTTGCGCAACGTTCCTGCTCTTCCTCGACAACCACTCAGCTCATGTGTAGCTTCCATTGCCGTTCTCCTTCCTTCGCCGAGGGTTCGTTGGTTCTGTGCCTCCGGTAAAGAATCCCATCCGAAAGAGATATCTTGTAACTTCTCGTCGGAAATGCTGTATTTCCTTTGCATTTTTCCTTTCTGGTCGCTTCAGCTTCCCCAAGAACTCTGTGATTTCCCTCAACTCTCCTTCTTACGGTTGTGATAGTCGCAGGATCACAAATGGTTTGTAATGTTTCTTTCTTTCTTGTCTGAGTCCTTGCTCAACCCGCAAGTTTCTTAGGCTGGCTTCAATTGTCTCTTCTAGGTCGTCCCCCTCTTGATCGTCTGGATCTGGTTACCCTTCTCCGCATGGCCTTCTTCAAAGTCCACCTGGTCCTCACTTCAGTCGTCTGGGGATGTGTTTCATGTTGAAATCAAACAGGTGAATCAAAGCGATCCAACGAGTAACTAAGGCCCCAACCAAGTCATTGGCGGGCAGGTTCAACCGATGTACTAGTGTATTCGTATCAGTTTCTAGATGGAATCGAACACCATACATATAATTGCGGAACTTCTTTAGTGCTCTCATAAGGCCTCTGGACTGTCGCTTCCCAGCGTCATACTTCTTCACCGCAGCGTTCCAAAGTCCACTCTCATACTGACATGGGTGTGGTATTTGTTTCTCGTTTTCTTGTTATAGTATGGTTCCCTGTCTCTCCTGGCAGGCGTCGACTCCTAAGACCATTTGACCGGCTTCGTCGCTGATGTCTAACGTATTTAGTACCGGGGCATTATAAAGGTCATCTTTTGAGGCGCCCATTGCTTCTTTTTGTTCCGATTCCAATCTGAATTCGACGTCTTTTCTTAAGATCTGGAAAAATGATCAGGCGACTATTGCATACTTGGTAATCCATTGGCGGTATGATGTACAAAGTCCAATGAAAGTCCTGTATTCCATTAGGTTTCGGCACAGCGACCAGTTCTGCACTTTATCAACTTTGGAAGGTTGGGGCCACCTACCTGCTTCTCCGCAGACAAAGCCCACAATCTTTATTCTGTTCCAGTACCACTCAGACTTTTCTCCCGAAATCGTTGCTCCCACCCTTTCAATATCTTCTAGCACTTTGTCGAGATTCTGGAGATGCTGCAGAATGTACCTCCTCACTCCAGGCAGATCCGGCACCTCTTCATCTCTATTTCGGGTTTTGGGCACTTTCACTCCAATATCATCGACAACACTTCTGCGATCGTCCCAAGATGCTACTTAAATATTTTTGAAATACTCAGATGAAGCCTAACACCGAATTGGTAGCTCCTTTAACCAACCTAGTCAGTCGGTACATCCCTTGTGTCGTTTGGAATGCCATATAATCTCGGCTTTCTTCGTACAGAACTTTCTGGTCATAGCCGGAGTGAAAATCGATTAAGGAGTAAATAGCCAGCGAATGCTTCTGAAAATTCCTCGAAGTTGGGCGGTATTCCTGCATCTTCGGAAGTGTGGTGGTTCGTACTGACAGCCCAGTTGATGAATCATTATTTTCCGTTTTTCTTAGGTACCAGGCAATGGCGGTTTCTGAATGGTCCCCATGCCAGTTCAAATAGCCTTTGTTGCCCTTGTTCTTCCACCATCTCTTTCTCTATTGGAATGATTATTTTGGGGGTGCGCAACTCATGGTCTTTTGAGATTTTACGGCTGGGTTGCAAGGTAATTCAGTACGGCGGTTCCACATCGTCACTAATCGTTCCTAATTCGTCCCAGGTCCATGAAAGTGCGCATTTTCTATTCTACAACATCACTAATAAAGCCTCCTTCTCCCTTGGCTTCAAATCTGCCCCAATCCTCAACTCTTGTATTCTTTTATTCGTCAATCTTCCCCCTCTTTCTTCAGCGTAAAACTTACAGGTTCAGCAAGCATCCCATGGTGGGGTAGTAGTGGTGTCTTTGTTCTTAAGAATAGCTCTTTCTCTTCAGTCGAGTCCTTCGTCTGGAACGCTCCCATCTGACAAAGGGACTGGTTTTACTTTCTTGTCGACGCATTTGTATTGAGCCCATACCCACACAGCTCTAGTGGATTCGTCTATTGTTGCATCAAGGTAAGAGAGAAAGAGTTGTATTTGACTAAGTTCCGAAGTAGTACTATTTCTAGGAATCCACCACAAATTGGTGGATTAACCTCTGGTTACCCTTGTCATCTTAGGTAGCGCTTCTTCGCCCATCGACCACTCTTCCGACATCATCCTCCAGTCCAACTCTTCTATCGTCACCCCTTCTTCCTGCGCCCATTCATCTTCCCAATTGATTACACTTCCCATAACCCTTTATACTGCCGCAGATATTCCCTCCTCTTTCTTATTTTTCATCTCCTTTTCTTTTCTTCCCATTGTAACTTCCTCTTCTTTTCTTTTCTTGCTTTTACATTTTTTCCCTCAACCTCTCTTGCTTCCGCCGGTATCTCTTTCTTTCTCAACTCCTCCTCTTTCCCCTCCATCGACATCTTTCCGGGCGTTCCCACACCTAGTCGCCCTTACTTTAACTAGGCATCGTAGTTTCCCGAGTTACTGACACACCTATGCCTCTTGTCCCCCGGGTATATGGCTACAAAAGTGACTTGCTCTGATCCTTCGATAGCAGTGATAGTAATTTCGCAACTTCCAACAACCCAGTTCCTCTCACATTTGCGGGCGTAGGTTACTTAGTGGCGGCCTAGAATCACCTGTTCCGATTCAGAGGCGGCCAGTAACACGGGTACTGGAATCACAATTCAGTTGACATCTATTGGTACAACTTCCGACACCTTCGTGACGTCCCAGCTGTTCCCATCTGCAGTTATCATCTCCCAGTCGGCCCCTTGCCATCCAATATTCAGTTCTGTGGCGATATCCTCGCTTATCAAACAAATTTCGGATCCTCCGTCGATGAGCATCGAGATCTCATGTCCATTGATCATTCCTCGGACTGATGGTAAGGCTTGTGCATAGCGAAACTCAGTATCCGGAGCTGTCTCTAGTGTTCGAAGCGAAGGGGGAGACGTGAGCGATACCGACCTTCTTGAGAGACAGGGTAGTTCAGGACATCGCACGCCTTTCTTTCGGAAATCCTACCGCTTTGGCTTTAGGCAGTTGCCGGAGAGTTAACTCTCCTGTTTCCCTCTCCTGTCAAGGTAGCACTGTATAGTCAAGCTGACTACTTCCCAGAACTTCATAGTCCCCAGAATCGAGACCCAGGGTCTGCTTCTTACGAGGTTTGGGGACTTCCTTTTCGGTGGGGTCGCCTGTAATTTTGGCTAGTGTTTTGCCGAAGGTCACTCCTTTCTTGATGCTGGGTTTCTCTTGGGTGCTGACCTTTGTTGCTACTTCCGGGACCTCTTCCTCCACCCGAGCTTGCTTGTTGTCTCCTTTTGTATCTTCCCCTGTCCTCTTTCCCCTCGCATCAACAAAGGCATAGCCCGTTCGAGTTCAAACTACTGTCATGCGTCGATGTCTCTCTTCCTCATCTAGGCGAACCTCCCTTTTTTCTTCTGTCTCACCTTCCTGTGTGCTTTCTTGGTCCTTACCACTATCTTCCTGTCCATCACTCTCTTCTTCCTCGTCTTCATTAAGTTCCACCACTCGACTTACCTCACCTTCCTGGGGTTCCTTACCTTTTCCCTTGTTGTAGTGCCTATCAATTTCAAGCAGTTGTTGAACAATCCCCGTGTGAAAAGCCATCACTTGAGCGCTCGCTCTCTGCAACAACTGTGACCTCGCAATATGTTGTGGAGGTGCAGTTGCAGCTGGCTGTACTACTCCAGGGTGGGTCAGTGCAACTGGTTGCTGCTGCCGAGCCACTTCTCTTGCGTAGTACCTCATCAAGAACAACCTTTGTTTTCGCAGGTACCCAGAGATTTCTCCACCTCTCCCTTAACGTGGCCCTCGGGTTAACCTCCTTCACTCATTCAGATAGATGATTCCTCGTTCTTGGTCGGTTCAGAGGTCAGGACATAATGTGTGAATGTGCCCAAGTTTGTCACAGTAAATGCCAGCACCTAACCCCTGCCGAGGATAGTGTTGGCAGTGTGTCATTGTCAGTCGATAATAACCTGGCCCGGAAGGGGCATTTATTTGCGGTTCATGTGATGGTCGGAGATGCATCTGTGGGTTGTCGCCTTGAATTGCATAGGTTCTAGCCGTTTGATGTCCGGTATATTGGGGCCTTGGATTGGTTGCCTTGGTTCGTTGGAAGGTTCAAGCCTCAAAGTTCTTTAACATGTTGACCATTTTTGTGTTGATGGTCTCATCCTGTTTCTCGGTTGCAGTTGTTTCCGTACTTGGCGTCGTGGTGACAGCGGTGGTGACAGTAGTAATTGGTTCGTTCTCTTGGCTTGTGCTGGTTACACTGGTCATCAGTGGAAGCGGAACTCCGGTGGGAATGGAGTATGCTCAAATTCCGAATGTCGTATGGGTTGTATCGGTGTCAAGGAGAGCGAGGGCATTGGCTGTAATGCACTTGTCGAGAACGTACTTGTGGAGGCTGTTGTACTTAAAGGTCTCAGGCTCCCGGGAGTCCAACTTGAGTTTGACGACGACCTTATCCTGTAGATCCTTTAGGAGGGCTCCAAGCAGCGTTTCGACTTGTGCAAACTCATACAATGTACCCTTGGTAACCATAGCTCAGCTGATGTTGTCATAGGCTAAGATGAAGGCCTTTAATCCGACATTCCCTCTTTTCAATTGGCCTTTGCACAGTCTCTCCAGATACGTTCTCGTATACATGTATACTCGGCTGTCGGTGTGTCTGAAGGCGTCTTTAAGTTTCTTTTTCAACTTCTCCCAGTCTCTCGCCTGGTACCCTTTCATCATATTAATGTTTTCCTGAATGGTTTCGGAGCAATAATAGGGAAAGGTGGAGTTGACATCCTCCTTAGATAGGTCTATGCCTGTGCGAGAGGAGAGGCTTTCGTATGCTTCGATGACCATGGTGACGTCGGCCCCACCAATAACGTGGGCTCACATGGTTCCTGGGAGCGGTATTTAGTTATTCTCCTTGGCAATTGCAACGACGAGGGACTCAATGAAGTTTTGCTGCTCTTCAACAGAGTCGGAGGAGTTGGTACCGGAGATGTTTGCTGGGCCGGGGGAAACACTAGTGGGGGTGGACATGCCAGCCTCTTTGAGGACGGTGGCGGAAGTTGGGAAGACGTGAGCACGGTCAGACATGTTGAATGTTGAAGTGGTGATAGCAGGAGTTTGTGAATTTTCAAAGTAGTGTTTTTGGTACTTGGAAGTCAATTGTGATTCTCAGAGCAAGGTTTTTTGGTAGTGTGATCTGGGCGTCCCTTCCTTCTCCTTTTCTTCATGCTAGTTCTTTTTTTCTCGTTCAGTATCATTGTTTCTATCCCCTGTTTCCTGAAACTGTCGCTCCAGCCACTCGACATTTTATTTAGTACTAAGGTTTGTGCTTAGATTTGGAGCTCCTTCTTTCAGTATCGTCATTTCCATTCCCATACTTTGGGACTGACGCTCCAGCCGCCAATATTTCTTTGGTTCTAACGGTAGTGCTTGGTTTAAGAGATCCTTCTTTCAGCATCGTCATTTCCATTCCCATATTTTGAGACTAACGTTTCAGCCGCTCAATATTCCTTTGGTGCTAAAGTTAATGCTCAGGTCCGGAATGCGCCCCGGTTATGAGGTGTGTTCCTATGGTATTCATCGCGGTGTAAAGTCCTTGCTTATCGTCCCGGTATACAGTTGGTGCTTCGGTATTCGTCCAGGTGTGATGTCAGTGCTCATTGTCCCAGTATAAAGTCGGTGCTTGTCATCCCAGTATAGTCGGTGCTTCGCTTTTCAGCCCGGTGTGATGTCAGTGCTTATCATTCCACGGTAATCATGGTGCCTTGCTTGGTGCTTACCTATTTATATTAAGTTGTGGAGTCCTTTCCTCCACCAGTCCGTACTCAGCTTTCCGAGCTGAAATCCGCCTTTGGGCTCCATTTGTGCCGATTTGAAGGGTGTGTCCAGGGAGAGATTCCCAGTGACTTCCTTCTCATCGACCTTCGAAGGCTTCTCAGAGAAATCCATCAACGAAGACGGTTTCGGCTCGAGGAGCGTGAGAACAGGAAGCGAGCGTCAAAGGTTATCCAGTCAGAGAAAGAAGATTCAACTTAGTTGGTGGATCCGGGAATTCGAATGTTCGATCACACGTTAAAGAAGAAAAACAGCTCTGCTTGGAGTGCAGAAAGATACTTGATTCTCTCTTTCTACCGGCACTCCTGTACATATATACTGCTCAGTACTACCATACCCCTGACATCTCCGAACTCATTACTGCCGGCAGTGGTGGGAATGGACTTTCCCACCACATCGGCCACGGCTGAAAAGTGCACTTACTAGGCTGGCGCACTTGGATCGTGACTGCACCTATGAGGCCAAGTGCGCTCATGAGCGAAGTGCACTTACAAGTCCAAGCGCACTTACAAACCATGTGTATCTTTTCTGCTGGACCCATTCCTATGTATGGTGACAGTGTGCCAGAACGTCAGAGTGTTTATTTTAAATAGGAGACCGACAGAGCATGAAGAACCAGTGAAACTGCAATCGGAGTGCGATATGCAATGCAACGCGTTGTATTGACGCCGGATACAAGGTATTCCGCCTCCGGGGTTTGTCTGACTGCCCTGACGGGTGTGCGTTCACTCTGCTGGAGGCATTCCACACAGACAGAGCCATTCCCCCCAGACAGAAAAGAATTTTGCTCATGTCACTAGTCGCTCGGGGTGGAATCGGCTCATTGTAGACTTGTCACAAAAAGGGCTCCTGGTGTACAATAATCTTTCGAATTAAGTACTTTTAGGACACAAGGATATCATAGACGGATAAGAAAAGATAGTTGCTGACTTCTGGGCTAAATATGACTGAGGACACATTCCTGACATATACCAACATTTCATTAAGTGATTTAATAAGGCCAATGCCGAGACCTTGCCACCTCACCTGTCAATTATTCATGCCATTGACCTTCAAACTATTCTAAAGTTGCAATTGAAATGTATTACTAACATTTAAGAGGTTTAGATAGGTACTCAGATAGCCTTCATTGAAACACAACTGAATAATAAGTTTGTTAAGCAGTTATCAACCCTGGCACCGGCCTTGAAACCTTGTGACATGAGCGACAAGAGTGGGTTGAGATTCTGTGCAGATTAGCGAGTTCTGGATACAGGCACAATCAACTATCGGTCAGGTCTGACATTGCTTGTTGCGATAGTTGACTGTTTTGACAATACCAGGATATTGACGGAACTACATGCTCTCTGAACATACAACCTCGTTTGCTTCAATGACGTTAACAAGCATAATACGGCATTGCGAACCTGGAACAATTAGTTTGAGTACACTATATTGCATATCGTCCAACAGACAATCAGGGTATATCTAAGATATCTATTGTCAATGGCAGGCAGACCTATGTAGAATATATTGATGTTAACCATCTAAACAACGCCTTGATTGATTGCACCAATGAGGGGAACCACGACAAGCAGCATCCGAAAGTTGAGTAACTTCCACAGCCTATCGCCTTTTGTGGATCATCATATCAGTTCCAGTGTTGGGTCTCAGAGTTCGGCATTAATGAAAATATGGTAGCGGGTGCTGTGAGCATATCTAAAAGCAATACCATTCTCTCTACTCTAGCGGTCTCTCTATATACAGATTGACAAGGCCATATTGGCCGCTCTGCCATCGGGCAGACTCGGGCGTGGTGTTTGAGCAGATTTCCAACACTCCCACCGCATGAAAACCCTGCCCATACAAAGGTCAAAAATAAACAGAGGAAAGGTAGGAGAATGACAAAAGAAATACCAAGCACAAAAGAAGTCAAATGGCTGTTACTTTGAGCCAGGTAAGTCCGCATTTCCAAACAAAGTCGATCCTGCAACCCTGACCCAGATACAATATTAAATTGTGATCCCTGTAACCCTAACCAAGGTACAACGACACTTCATGGCGACCGCCCGCTGCTAGCAACCGGAATCACCAGAAAATCAACTACAACATAACAAAATGGAAATTTGAACATAAATGCAGCCGAAACTAATAGATGCCCATACTGGCACGATGGTGCAAAAACTTTTCTTGTGGCAGGGCCTTTTTATGACAGTTTGCCACCATAACCCCAGTGGGTGTATACTCCAAAGAAACCTCTCCTCCCTCAACCAGCTCCCGAACGAAATGATACTGAATGTTAACATGCTTGGTACGAGCATGATACTCTAGGTTGTGGGCGAGAGCATTGCAGCCTTGGTTATCTGCAAAAATCATCATGGAGGGGAGTTTCTTCAGCTGGCGATCCAAGATCTCACTGCCGAGAAAGCGATCCAGATATCTTCCTTGGAAACCTGAGTGATCGCCATATACTCATCTTGGGTGGATGAAAGTGTCAATGTGGCCTTGTTCTTGCAGGACCAATAGACTAGCAATTGACCAGCGAGGAAAATGTAGGCCCCACTGCTGGGGCGAGAATCTAGACATCCTGCCTTTTGACCCTGTCTGTAACTAGTGACTTCCAAATCCCACAAGATCTTGGGATAGTATGGCTTCCCTACAGCAGCTGGTGTAGGAACAGGTCTGAATGCAGTTTATATGGTGAGATACAGGGCCATGTGTGTAGACCCTCGAATGTATCTCAGAATGTTGTGGAGCGCAGCAAGGTGATAGAGAGTGAAAGATCTGCAGAACTGAGAAACTGCCCCAACTGCATATGCGAGGTCTGTCCTTGTAGCCAGCATAAGGAAGATGATCGAACCAAAATGTTTCGGTAGAGAGTAGCTTCTTGTTGGGAGACAAAGGCCCCAGAATCCTTTTGGAGCTTTGTACCAGTATTGTGTGGAATGTTTACTGCAAGGCAGGAGGACAACTGAACGCGTCAAAGAATCTCCTCAGCATACCGCTGCTGTGAGTGGTGTAGGACATTGTCGTCTAGGATAACTGCAATTCCCAAAAAGTAGGAAAGGGGGCCAAGGTCAGACAATTCGAATTTTGTCTGGAGCTGCTTCTTGCTTGCAGCAACTGCTTCTGGTTCACCCAGAACAATCAGGTCATCCATATAGACCATGATAAAGGGCGAGTGGGAGGAATTGAAGCAGACACAGTGGTCAGAATCTGCTCGCTGGAGGCCAAGCTTCTTGCAAAAGAACTCATGGGGAGTCTTGTTGAGGATTTGACAGGATTGCTTGAGGCCGTATAATGTCTTGTGTAGTTGGAGAATCTCCTCTTTGGATTCACTCGAAACACCTCGAGGAATCTCCATGTATATGGGCTCCTTGTCATTACCCTGATTCTGTCCTAGAAATGCTGTCTTGATGTCCAAATGGTGAATCTGAAAGTTCTTCGAAACTGCAAACACCAGGAGGAGTCGGAGTATCTGAAACTTCTCTAGTGGAGAAAATGTCTCCAGATAATTGATGTCATATTTCTGGGTGTATCCTTTTGCAACCAGACCTGCCTTGTACTGCAAGACCTCTCCCATGGGTCAATATTTGATATTGAACACCCATCTGCACCCAATGACATTTTGATGGGCTTAATGGTTTCGAGGCAATCAAGTCCAGACCTTATTCTTTTCAATCGATGCTAATTCTTCTTTGCCAGCTTGCTCCCACTCACTCATTTGAGGGGAATCCAAGGCTTGTTCCCAAGTATTGGGCTAAGCGGTGACAATAGTCTGAGCTACTGCAGCATATGCTGAATCAGCAGATGCTCTACCAGTAGGGTTCTGGTGCATGGTTGAACGTGGCTGCTGTTGATTCTGATGAAATCGAGGAGTGCTCAAGATTACTGCATTACTTCAAAAGCTTTGTCTCCTGGATGGTTCTTTCTTTATTGCACTTGGTGAACGAGATTGTGAGTATTCAGATATCGATGACTCTGATTCCGGTGTTACTGCCTGATTCCCGATGGGTGCAGGACTTGCTGCTGGGGCACAGAGGGTAATAGATTCGAACAACTCATCAGTAGGAGTATCCATTGTGGGTATCTCTGAATTCATAGGTTCTAAAGCACTTGCCTTCAAAGGCTTTGCTGGTTCTGAATTGATAGTATGGTTCTCCTGTTTCTGGAATGTCAGGTATCATGCAGATGATCTGGTGAACTTGGCATTTTCGGAGGGAGAGCAGGTACAAAGTCAATATCCCTTGTGACATGTACAGTTTGGTTGTAATGGATCCTATACTGGATACTGCCTTCATATCCCACCAGATATCTGTGGACAGCATTGGGCTCCCACTTCTTTCGGAGGTTCTTGGGGATATCGTCTCAGACTTCGCATCCAAAGGGCTGTAAGTGGACCAGCGGTTGGGCAGAATTTCCTGGCCAAAGCTTGTAGGGGGTCTTCAATTGACACATGGTGGGAGTCCTATTCATACTATAGACTGCAGTCTTAGCTGTCTCAGCCCACAAAAACAGAGGAAGTTGTGCCCCATACAACATGGCCTTCGAACGGCCCACAACTGTTTTGTTATCACGCTCTGCCACTGCATTCTGCTGCTTTGAATAGGCAGCAGAATGCTCCTGATGACAACCACAGGAAACAAAGAATTGTTCGAATTATTTTGAAGTATATTCTCCACCATTATCTGAACGAATGGCCTTATTCTTGACCCCATGTATAGCCCCTTTTCTAGCAAAGACCTTTTGCACAGCTTCAAAAACCTCACTCTTTCTTTTGATAGGCTCGAGTTCTGTCCATGATGTTGCATCACCCCTGAAGGTAATGAAGTACTTTGCTCCTCCTAATGAATTGGGTGTCATTGGTCCACAGAGATCTGAGTGGACTCGATTATGAGCAGTAGCCACTCTTGGTGCTCGCTCAGAGCATGGATGGCAGGTCTGTTTGCCCATCAAGCAAGCAGAATATGTTTCTATCGCAGTGTTGGTCAATTTCATTCCAGAAGCAGGGTCCTTGGCCAGCTTCTTGACCGCATCGAAACTGATTTGGCCCAATCTTTGATGCCAATCAAGCAATGAACTGGATAAAGATTCGGAAGTTCGAGATAGTAGATCTTGTGCAGCAGGATATGCTGTGGCCAGAGCAGCATGGACAAGAGGATTGAGTTTCGTATGGAGAACGTCAGAGTGTCCCTGTAGTGTGGCAGTTGCTATAATTTCCGAATCATTAAGTATGCGCATGATATGATCAGGCCTTTCGGAGGACTCATATCCAGGTGATGGGGAGGATGATGGCTGGGTGAAGATGATTTGACAGCCAGAGTGATGCACCAGACAAAGTGAGAGGAGAGAACTAAATCCTAATGATGGGATATCAAGCACATCATGGAGCGTGATGTCTCCTGAAGGGAGAGGGAGTATAACATCACCAACACCTGCTGCTTTCACTATACTGATGTTTGCCGGGGTGACTGTAGTCGAATCCTCTTGGTAAGTACTGAAGTATTCACGATGGGCAGTCATGTTGTGTGAAGCTCCACTGTCAATGATCCAGCAGTCCAGAGCTGGAGGTAAATAGTGTGAATCAATAGGGGCCATCCAGGCAATAGGCCGCCTTGCATTTGCAGAACCTGCCAGTCAGCCACCTGTCCTTTGATCTCTTCCCTCCTTGGCCATTCACTTCCTGCAGTTATTGGCCCAATGTCTGTTTCCATGGCAATATCTGCAGCTGTGCTTGGAGCGGCTCCCAACTGGCTTACTTTAAGAGCTCTTCAAACGCTGAAATTATCCCTGCTCAGCGTAAAAGGCCACTTCCCCATTCTTGAAGGAGGAGCAGGTTAACTTTCTTCCCACAAGCATCTCATGCTCCAGAATCAATCCAGAGCATACCTCATCGAACGTGAGGGATTCAGCATTGGTGATAGTTGTTCCGAAGGGGTGATATTCAAGTGGCAGACAGTTTAGAAGGAGCAACACCATGTCCTCATCTTCGTATGCTGTGCATCCCTCACTGAAGAGTTGGATCAAAAGCTTCTGCAGCTTGGAGATGAATTCGGATATTTCTTCTCCTTGTCAATGAACCTTTGACAGTTCACTGCGCAGGTGCCAAATCATCTGTTTGTCCTTTCCCTGGTAGTGCCCTTTAAGCATTTTCCAAACAGTTGCTGGGTTCCTTTCATTGGCATACATTTCGCGGTGGTTGGCGTCCAGCATATGCCCTAGCAAGCCTTGAACCTTTCTGGGCTTAGTCTCCCAGCTTGTTTACTCTCAAGCACTTTAGAATCGGTAGCTGATATTGAGGAGCTGGTACCCAAAGGGCTGGAGGAGGCGGCAGATGTGGGCTGATCTTCAGTGGGTGAAGAGAAGATGTCAATTGCAGCTAGGAGCCACTCTCTATTATCCTAGTGGGAAGTGAGGGGCTTAATAAAGCCATAAGATGCAAGAGCAGAGAGATCAGAACTCATTGTAGGTCGGAATGTATTCAAGAAGAATAGTATGACTGAGAGTTGCAACGGGATAGAGGAGCGAAGAGTATGAGAGTAGACTGATCATTGAGTTGTTGGATGATACCAGAGATCGAGGTGGCAGGTGGTCCTTATATATGAAATCCTCAGGTCAAAGTATGCAACTGATTGTTAAATTGTTCCCTGACAAGCGGTAGCACCTTGGGACAACGTGGTGGGGAGCCAGAAGATATATTCTTCGTGAGGGATTTTGACGCGTCTGCACGAGATATCACTCGGCCGGAGCCCGCCGTATAGTGTAGCTGTGCAGGGGTTGATATATTGCACCTCCGAGTCACGGCGGCTACTACCTGCGCTAGATAATCAATTAGACACTAGAAGTTCAGAGAAGAAAAAGGAAATGTCGGAGAAATTTCATACTCCGTAGTTAGCTTAGGAAATGAACAGGAGGCTAGGACAAGCCTTAGATTGGGTGGTCGGCCACCGTGGTGGCTAGCGGACTGTCGGAAAGTCTGGTGTAGACCTTACAAAATAAACCGTAAGTTCTCTGGGATAAACAGTGACTTCATAGATGATTAGCATTCCCCGGTGTGAAGCTCGGAACAGATGGTCTGGAGTTGACCTTAGAAAATAAACCTGAAGTCCGCTGGGAGGAGTGACTTCATAAACATGGGTGAAAGTTTTAGACTAACTCACATATTACGCTATCCGGGCTCATAACCTATTGCAAATGAAAGCGGGCGCTGTGAGCAGGTCCAAATGCGTTACCATTCTCTCTACTCTAGCAGTGTCTCTATATATAGAAGGACAAGGCCATATTGGATGCTCTGCCATCGGGCTGACTCAGGTGTGTGATTTGAGCGGATTTACAACACGCATACTTGGTGTTGTCATCTCTGAGAAGAATATCTCCATGCAAATGGATCGGAACTCAATGAAAAAGAGTGGCCTAACTCACTGGCCGGTACAGGATGTCTCGGTCCACCTCGCCTTCAAGAATTTCCTTTGGAGTTTAATCTGGTGATATGTTACCTTAATGTCACTCTTGTAGAGGCTTCTGAAGAAGGGAATCAGACAGTTAAATGTTTCTGCCTGAGATAGGTACAGCTTGCCCTCCAGAAACTGAACACAATATTTATGTCTTGCAATTCCATAGCACTTCCATTCTGGAAATCAATCATCTTTAAGATTGATCTAAGCCAGTCTGCGATTTCCAACATCTTCTTAAGCTTTGAAAGCTTCAAAACATTTGGGCCACTGAATGTATATCTCCTGTAAAACGATGTGCCTGACCACCATGACCACCTGCACAATTAGACATTCTGTGTAATTGTTCATTTCTACAAACAATTGTGACACACTCAAGAACCAAATATTCATAAAGTTTTAGTTTAGGGTGATGACCAGCATCTTCACTATTTCTTGACATTTACAGTGGTCTTTCCTACAAAAGGTGGCCAAGCAGATGATATATTGGCACACCACTCAACAATTGAGCTTCTAAAAGGCACAGAAGAATAATACTGATGCCGGAGCTTCATGACACAACAATTATGTCATTGGCTAGGACAATATGTTTGGCATGGCCTTGCTGACTGTGACAATTTAAAACCTACCTTGACATCCTAGTCACATTCAACCCAGCCCAGTCTAGATATCCAATGGCAGTTGATATGTAGGGTACATCAACCATGAAACATATGTTCATATCTGAAGCCAAGGATATCTGTCAATGAAGACTAATCGATGAATGACTGACCTACAATTGCAAATTATTAAGTCACTTGGAAGGACATTTCTAGGGTAATGAGATAGGTCTTTTTCATTACAACTTGAGGCTCGCCGCTTATAAGATTTAAACACTCCTAAGTCAATATGTAGGGATTACTACTTGCTTACAATTCATTAGAATATAATTATGTATGTCTGCAGCTGAGACATATATTACCAAATCAATGTCCCATGTTATCACTGCCAACAGGTCAATGTGCCACGGATACTACCGTTAATATTATAGGCAAGCATCACCCTGGACATCCTCCCATATCTGCCAAATTTGTCAATGTCCTGAAACACAGGAAGCCAAGTTAATGTTGTCCAGTTGACAGAAACCACTCCCAACCTACACTGCCAAAAGAATATGTATTCACCAGCACAGGGCAAGTTGATATCCGAGGATATAATCTATCAATTTGTCATCAGTGAAAGCATCATGGTCAATTGTGGCACCCAGTGTACGAGCTGATTTGGTGCGAGGGTGTACAGCCATTTGGGTACAGAATATATTCTTTAGACAGCATTTAATCCACGCATGAATGGCCAGGCAGAGCGGAAGACTATGATGATCAAGTAGGATATGTCAGTTGAGCACTAAATTCACTTAAAACATTGGCATACATTCTAGAAGGATTTCCCACATTCGGGCCACTTAATATGACAATCCATCCCTGTTGTTTATATTGCAAAAGGGTTCATAGAACATATAATCCAAAGGAGATTGCTTTAAGGTGGGGCTGGTGCAAATCAAACATCCCCAACAGAAAATTGAACCAGAATAAAAAGCCTGCCAGATGATGTATGCAGGCACCAAACATAATACTTTCATGGTTGGGGATAAGTTCATCCTCATGATTTACTAGAACGAAACGACAGGATTGTCAATAGAATCAAATTAAAAGCGCGCAGGGCTGTACATGGTGCATTAACGCATCAACAATGATGGTAACAAATAAGACTAGTGTTCGCAACGAACCTTTGGAAGTTCGTACAATTGACGAACCGATCTGGTCCGCACGAACCAGATCATGGCCAAGCCTTTCGCCCTAAACCCCACCATTTCGGCCTACAACTGCGAACAACAATAAGTAAGCGAGTTCTTGTCCGATCGGCTCGACCTTTAGCGCATCCTGTAGCTAACCTCTCCCGCTACAGGATGCGCTAGAAGTCGAGCCGATCGGACAAGAAATCGCTTACTTATTGTTGTTCGCATTTGTAGGCCTAAATGGTGGGGTTTATGGCGAAAGGCTTGGCAAGGATCTGGTTTGCACAGAACAAATCGGTTCGTCAATTGTACGAATTCCAGGCGGTTCGTTGCCAACACTATTCACAACAGAGGTCCAATCTTTACACTTCATGAACTACATCCTCACGAAGAGATGTTTCATGGTACCAATAATGTTACATACACCAATCCCCCCATGGTCATCCATGAGCTCATTTGCAATGAGATTGACTCAAAAGGCACATATGTATGCACATGATTGTACTAATACATAATTGTTTTTTCTCATCGCTTGATGTAATACTCAGGTGTATAGTTCATCATTTTTGAAAATTGAGTTGTGAGCTTGAGTACACTGCGAAATTGTGCAGTGAAATTGATCATGCCCTCTGCTTACACAAAAGGTACACTAGTCTGTTGCAATTTTGATCCTGAAGATCTCTTGCGAAACATACAGTGCTGTGGTTAATGTCTCCCAGGATCTTCCTAACTTCCTATTCTATTTTGTCTGAGCACTGGTTCATTTCACTCTACTTCATTCGGAATTTGTTTGCTAATAACCTAATTTTCCAGCTAGGGAATTGCATTCCTCCTGGATATGCTGCTAGTCTCTGTGTTGTGATTCAATGTGTTTGATTTCTCATGCTGCCACCTTCCCACATGGGATCCAAATTGTTTCAAATCTCACACTAGTGGGGGTGGTGGGCTTGTCGTCTCGTTCCCAGACTCTCTCTTAGCGTCTCAGCTACTTTCTGACGAAAGTGCTCCGACTCAAAGAGAGTCTGGAACTATTGGTGTTCCGATGAGAATTCCGATGATCGGAGTAAAGCCACAAGCTTCCGTGTCAAATAGGGCTCCGAGCCTGTATATTTTGCCATCCTTATTCTCCCCGGAATGTGCAAAAACAATCTCCATTATAGAAACAAATCTCTACATTTTTCCTGAGATCTCTCAACTCCTTTATCGGTGACCTTTAACCTTCCGTGTGTTGAGGTTCTGAGCCCTTTCGACTCGGAAGCTGGTTGCTTCACCCGCTAAGTGAACCCCCTTTTCGGAATGCGAATAGTTCCAGCCCCTCTTGGGAGCAGCTTTCGTCAGAAAGTGGCGTGCCAAGAGGTGGCTGAGAACGAGCCTAGTGGGCTTCATGTTGTTTTTAAGAATACGCCAGAGTCCTGACCAGTTCATATTGTGGGGTGTCTGCTAACTTTGCAGAATTATATATCCTGCTTGACTCGTATTTACATTAAGAAAATTCCACTTTCTTTCATCTGACTCATTAGTTAATTCAACCTATTCATTCATCACCTTCATTTGTTTAATTGCGGTGCGAGGTGCACTTGGCCTGCCGAGGTTTCACTTGGCCGCTGAGGCAGTGTAACCGCCCTTTATATATAATCACCTCGCAAAGTACTTTTTGCACACTAGCAATTATCTTACATATTAACTTACCTTTATATCGAACAATTACTATATATTACTTATTCCCCTTTGCACCCGTATCTACACGTATTCACCCATACGATGACATATGTCCGTACAATGTCCACCCTTCCATGACATGTTAGTAATGTTCATGTTCCGGAACGTCTTGAACAACTGTTAAATGCCTTACAAATCGTCAAGAATTGTGCCTGAATCGGCGAGTAGGTGATTGACCCATGCATGAGTGTCTCTCATCTCAATCTGTCTCTGTTTTCCACACAAACCCCATGTCTGTAATGTGGCTTCAAATCCTATATTTCACCTGATCATGTTCCTGGTGCTTGTTTGAGTTAACATTGGAGTGTAAGTAGTCAATCAATTTGTCAAACTTCTTTGCTCTGCAACACGATCATAGAGGGTGGTTGATGTACAATATGTAATTTTTAACATTCATAGTAACATAGGTTACCATACCATGCAACACCGACGGGTGTCACAACACCCTGAAGACATCCCATCTTTGGAGTAAACGCCTGGTGGCTATCACAACCATAACCCCCACCCACTACCACAATGCCTAGCTGTTATGCAAGAAAGGTACACAGCAGGGAGGATACTATGCAGAAAGCTATAAGGAATCACAGGGGTGGAAAATTATCAGGCATCAGAAGAGTAGCAGCAGACCATAAGGTAGACTTCAGCACCCATTGCAGAAGACTGAGAGGCACAAGGTGACCCCATGATGCACACACTCAGGATGCAATCTTTATGTTAGAGCTGGTGGAGGCTATTGTGTTGCTGTGTCTTAGATGTAAAAATAGGGACCTACCTGTATATCTGGCTTATATTAAGGGTCTCACCTGCCATGTTCAGGACTCAGAAATGCGAAGACAGCTAGGCAAACATTGAATATAATGATTCCAGAACTGCTATTTGATTCACGCGTACAAGAAACAAAGCCCCATGGTCAGGCATTGGGCCCATGCAGATATTCTGAAGGTTCAGGTGGAATATTATAAACTGGTAAGTGCCACTGCCAAACAGATGTGCCACCCCCCTTATTCATTCCCTCTGAGCTGAGCAGTGCTCTAGATTCACATGGGATTGAAATGAATCTCATAAGGAATATTGAGAAGTAGTGCTTCCTGCTGTGAAATCAACTGAAGAGCCATATCATGTATACAAGAGTGGTGCTGAATCCAAGATTAGTGCAGGACAAGGGATCATAAATCTGTAACTGTGTCTCAAGTTGTGTCTACTGTGAGAGTCCTGCGATCGCCACACATTATTGATTACAGGCCGCTACAGCGGAATGGCTGGCATGGCAAATGAACAAATGATATGCCTGTCTGTTTTGCATTCTCAGCAAAGGCGTGACTGACAACGAATTGTGGGTGAAAAATATATTTCAGGTCTTTGAAACAAAGACTGAAGAAGTGTAATCCTCCCACCACATGCTCGAAAGAAAGCTCACACTCATATTGCAAATGGGGCTATGCATCTCGTATTCGGGATGGCCATGATTCCCATGTTTATTTTGATTTCCAACTGTGCACGGTGAAGGACAACAGGGTAGACATTTGCCTGCGCTCCAATCGCTGCCAGCTGGTATATCCCTTAACAATCCGCCTAATTGCCATAATACAACGACATTAGATTGTGGAGCCTGTCAAGCCAACTAGGAATAGACTTACACACACTGAAACAGGGTATTTGTACAAGTCAGCTCCAAGTCTTTCGAGATTTATAATACTGAAAATCTGAGGCCTAAAGAATACCTCTAGGTTTCTGGTGTTGGCACACAAGCTCATCTACAGTGTAAACTTCAGTCTCTGTACATTTCAGGACAGGAGCATGTCATTGGGAAACTCTAGAATTGTCTTTCGGACGATATCACAAAATATTACATTGTCCACTCTACCCCCCTTCTTGTATCCATATGCATCCTCCTCAAAGAACCTTAGAAAGCCTTGAAAGCTTATGAGTAAGCCAATGTTTCTGATAGATCTAAACTATCCTCGTTCCCAGCATATTGAGGGAAACATTCACAAGATATCTAAGTTTGGTGAGAAGGAGCATGACGAACGTGAAAATGAGGTATTCAGTCCCAGACTGCTTCATTTTCAGTTTCTTGCAAAGCCCAGGATGGCAATACAGAATCGCAGCGTGCTTATTAGAGCTGTTTTGAAAGGTCACACATATGTAGTACACTTGAAAAATGATAGGCATCCAATAAGGTCGAAAACCAAAGGAACCAACAAAGGCCAAAAGCCGCCTCTTACTTGCAAATCATGGACAGAACAGAGGAGGAGCTGGTGTTGGCAACGACCCGCTCTAGTTCGAGGAAATTGACAAGACGTTTTGATTCGCACGTATCAGATCAAGGTTAGTGTTCGTCAATTGTAGTTCATATTGAACCAAGCTGTTTCGAGAATTGCAATGAACTTTCGTCAAATTATTGGGTTCGTGCGAACCGGTTCCCGAACCTTAATGGCTAAGTATCATAATCTCATCTTTAACTTGTGTGTATGAGTTTTAACATGCTCGTACTGGAAGAGGCAGCACAGCCTGAGCTCAACCCCGTCCAGCTATCCGAGAGCCAGCCGAAATCCAGTCCAGCTCGATCATCTCCAGCCAGCCGAGTGCCAGCCCAGCTCGTTCGTATCAATCCAGTCGTGAGACAGCCTGGCTCGACCGTCTCCAGCCAGCCCGGGCTCAATCACGTCCAGCCAGTTGAGAGCCAGCCCAGCTATACAAATATATTGATAACTATATACAAAACAATAAGGTAGATCATGGATGCACTTGGAACAGCACTTGAACGTGATCGAGCCCGGCTGGCTCTCGGCTGGTTGGAGATGATTGAGCTGGACTGGATCTCGGCTGGCAGGACGCGATCGAGTCGGGTCTGGCTGGAGACGGTCGATCTGTGCTGGCTCTTGACTGGCTGGACGCGCTCCAGCCGGGGCTGGCTGGAGACATTCGAGCTGGGCTGGCTGGAGACTGGCTTGACGCGATCGAGCCGGGGCTGGCTGCAGACGGTCGTGCTTGGCTGGCTAGAGACTTGATGGACGCGATCGAGCCGGGGCTAGAGACGGTCGAGCAGGGCTGGCGGGAGACTGGCTTGACATGATTGAGCCGGGGCTGGTTGGAGAGTGGAGACGGTGAATCAAGTGCGTGACTGTAAATAATCAACTGACTACTGCGAGATGATGGCGCTATAAAAGCACATTGACCCTTGTATGAGAATGAGAAAGTTTGTGTGAGCTTGTACGAAACCGGTTGCGTTGCGGCATTCGTAGAATCAGTGACCCGAAGTAAATAGCAACAATGACAGAAGCCCATTCCCGGTCATTTGAACATCAACGAGACCCATCGTGGCCGTTCAAACTTCACCCCCGATCCCTCACAAACCGCTCACAAACCGCCAAGTACCATGGTTTGAGTTGTGCCCAAGGGAATTGAAGCATTGGTTGCTAGGGTTCGTTCGAATCGAACCCTCTGCAAACCTAGCTCCGGTTTGATCCAACTCGGATTATTCTGCTTTGTTGCCAACACTAGGTGGAACAGTGGGATGCACATGCGTATGAGAATGAAAAGGATAACGTGTTTTGTTGTAAGTGAGTTTCCGAGTAGTATAGGCTCAGTGCTGGAAGATGTGATTGTGGCAAAGAGGAGGAGGAAGGCAAGTTTAAGATTGTTTTCGTTTGCTCATGATTGATGACTTTTCTTTTGGTTCAATAAACGTAGTTCACTGCCATATCCATTTAAAGCGTCTCCATATTACAGCCCTGTTGATCTAACCCTTCCAGGTATTTTTTAAATTAGGTAAAGTAGCCCGAGAGTGCCAGCACACTGGTATTGCATTGCCTGGGTATATTGTATTGCAGGGTAACCTATGATATCTTAGCTCACAAAGCACTTGACTCTTGTTTGATGTTGAATAATTGGGACTCAGCCTTCTTCGTTGAGTCCTGCTGGTCTAACATCTTATTGAGCCTCACATTCTGACGTAACATATCTAAAAGACCATAATAGTTGATATAATTACAGTTCCAGATACGCTTCAACTCGCAAGTACGATTGGCCACTTGAGTGAACTTGGCATTGCAGGTGCACTTGGCCGCACAAGTGCACTTGGCTCGCAGTCGCACTGGGCCTCCTAAGTTCTCCTGGCTGCCAAGACTCGGTAAGCACCCTTCATATATAATCACCTTGCGATGTACCTTCTCCACTCCACTGATTACCTTACCTACATTACCTTACAATTGATGTCTCTGTTAATAATTTCCCTTTGCAACGGTATCTACAACTATTCATTCATACGACCATGTAGGTCCTCATAGGCGATCATAGATCAGATGCTTTTGTGTTGATTATGATTTGCACAACAATAATCTTCGTGGTCGCCATTATCTTCATCTTTGAAAATCATTTCATTTTCAATATCTATGTCACTATCAATTTGTGACACGCGTCCAAACTGAAACCTGCAAACTAATGTAGTTGTTAAACTGATTGATTCTCTGATATCGAGGTTACTGTCAGCAGTTTTTCTTTTCCCATGCTAGAATAAACAATTCCTAATTGAATTCCAGAGGCAATCGTTAGAATGGTTATAGTAGCAAATGTATTTAATAGACTAACTATTTGTTTTGCAGTAGGTATTGTAACTGGCCAAAAAACTTACAAAATCATGAAACCACTCAAACATAACATATTTAGTGCTTTGAGTGTAATTATAGGTTCCGTTTCAAAGAAGTTGGTAATTGAACTTGTACATGCATTGTGTATATTGTGTGAATTTGTTTGTTAGTGAGATTCCGAGTGATAATGTGTGAAGTTGGTTCCAGGTACACTTGTCATGTAAGGGGACTTGGCTTTGTAAGGGGACTTGGCTCCCAGGTGGTCTGGTAATTTCAGCACCCATGGCACGCAGGTTCACTTTGCATCGTTTGTGCACTTCACAGACAATAACATTTGTAACCCAATAGGACATGACAAATAACACCGGATGCGTGCCATTCATATATGGTCACGTTCCAAAGTCCCCTTGACTCGTAATCGACTTCTTTCCTCACCTCTGCCTATAATTGATATCATTATCCCTAATTGCGATTTGCAATTGGATCTACAACGATCTACTCATACCATGACGTATATTCATTCATAACGCATGTTTAATTGTATGTACAATGCCTGCTCTCATAGAAAATCAGTTTTTAAGGTAACTATATCAAATGGCATTGTCACATATTCAGCTGCCATGTTCACATGGGCTTCAAGCATACCTGTTATCCAAGTGTTACTACAAGACCCATTGTGCCGTGAGCCTGGTGAACTTACAAGGCCAAGTACGCTTACAAGCCAAGTATTCCTCCAGCCAAGAGCATTCCCAAGGGCATGCAAACTCACAGATTAACTGCACCTGAACTGCCTATGCCCCTGATTATTCCTGGCAAACCAGAAGTAGGTGCTGACAGCAAGAAGCACCTGAATGAGAGATTTGAGATGTTAGACGTTCGGTTACTTTCTTATTTGTTTTACATTTCAGTTAGTCGAGACGATGTTGGACTTTTGATTTGGCTGCCAATTACTTTGCTTGAGTCCACGTTCTGGGAGGACGTATTCATCGTGATTGGGTGAGCTGATAGTATGGTAGCCACTGCGGAATATATACTTCATGTGTTAGTGCAATTAAACTGGAAAGGTAATCTTATTTACATACTATAATAATATATTCACCTATTCACATTTTCTGCAAACCCTACGCAGTCATGGTTGAAAATGACCATTCATAGACGTACGTCATGACTCTATTGTTATTAAATGAATTTGATACCCCTGCCTCACAGTATTACATATTTTACCCCTGTTCCTGCTTGTCCCCATAACAACATAAACAAACTCGAATCATGTTTGCCCAGAAGTCTGCTTGAACACAATTGTACATCACAGTCACCTGAGAAAGTAAATAGAACCTGCAGGCACAAGTGTTGGAAGACCTATACGTATCCATAATTGTGTTATGCAGGGCCAGATTAGCTATATCGACTGCAATGATTTGAACATAGTTGTAAGCTCAGTGATGAATAACCTGAAGAGAATGATGGATCATTCAATGACAGAGCTGATTCCGGTCCCTAATTACAAATGGAGACTGTGTACAAGTGACTGATTAGAACTGTTGAATGCTGGATATGCTACTTGAACACCAGATTCATTGTTAAGCCAAAAACAGAGTATTTATGATAAACGGATTGAAGCCAAAACTGAAGAAATGAGTGCAGAACGAGAACAATGGGGTGATGATCATGCCATTGAGCTGAATGATCCGAACACCAAAATACACCTACTGGCCCAAATCAGGATATATATTGAATAGTTGACCCCATATTGGATGATGGCGGGGCAAAAGGCTTCGATTGGTTTCACAAGATGTTGCGATCAAATATCAACCCTACCCATAACTAACCCACACAGATTGGACCTGACCATTTCAGAATTGCGATCTTTCTACCGCACACCAGACGAAATCGCCACAATAACAAAAATGAGACTGACAGTGATCAGAGACCATTGAACTGAATATGAGCAATAGAAAAGTGTGTTTCATCTCCAGGCCAGGTAATAATTCAGATGTATTTAGTCAAGGACTTAAGTCGCATTACAGTCATTAGGCTTGTTCAAAAATAAATTAAATTGCTAAACCAATTCTTTGAAACCTATGTGAACATTTTGAAAGCAAATGAGAGGCAGTCTGGTTGATATCTTCAGGATCAGGAAAAGGTTATATATGTGATCACCTCGGCATGCCAATTTATGTTTCTTACAAACAATGTTGGATGGGTGATCTCAACCCATCAGAGGTTCAACATCATATGCACCTGTTGGATGAGAACATTGCTTCGGAGATCATAGATGTCAATGGCTAGATGCCACAGTTAAAATAGTCTCCGCAGCCAAAGTAGGTGATGAACACAACCCATATCTGGGGCAAACAAGCCTAAAGGGCTTCGATGGCCGAGGAAGGACACATTTTCGTGGGCAAATCCGCCCAATCTAGATCAAGCAATCACAGCAAACAAGACGGGTTACATGCTTGAGGTTGACCTCTACCACCATTGTTTTCATCAGAGGTCTTTGAAAGCAGAACCCCAAAGGGGATATACTGATGGTGCAGATTACTGAACGACAATAAATATGTCTGCCTGGAATATTCTTGATATCTCAACTCACCACTGCAGGATTGAAGATTAGGACAACAGGAACATATATGAGGAGGACAACAAAATAAGTGAGGCCATTTGATAACCATCATGGAAAAATAATGTTACCCTAACTTTCCGTCTTTCATTATGGGGAAACTGGAATCAAATGTTATTCATTTTACAAATGGTAAAAACACAGGAATTGTCAGTAACGATAGATACCATTCGTGGCCATCCAAGTGATAACCCAGGATGTTTCGTGAGGTAGATTGTACAACTGCTGCAAAAGGACTTGGATTGCTGGCAAGTCTGTAAAGCACACAATAAGATATGTGAAGTACATAGTGAGTGGGTGGTGGATTTAGTGACTCACACTAGATAGTGGTGTGATATTTGTATTTGTAACATAGAACATCTTAGGGAGTGTCTAAGAAGGTTAACAGTGATTGAAATTGTTATTGGAGTCATTGATCAATCGTTCGCAAATCTCGGTCTTTGATCATTCATTTAAGAGGTCATTTGTGTAGCATCAGGGCTTTTCAGCTCGGTCATCCTCGATCAGGTATATATCTGCTAGCGAACTTCAGGTGCTATGGAGGGACACTATTCCCAAATAATCAAATATTCATTAGTTTTTTGAGTTATAGCCTTTTTGAAATTTTAATCTTTATCAAAATCACTTTGATTATGATCAGTGTTAGCAGCAAACCATTGGAATTTAATCATAGCATCACTAATGGACCCAGAACACAAACCGTTTTGGCGAAAACAGAAACAGCAAAGTAAGTTAATAACCACTGAAGAAATCAACCAGATGATACCAGCAATCGACTTCTAGCATCATATTCACCTCGGACCGGCACTCAGAGCACCTCTGCACCGCTACAAGATGTTTGACCATCCTGGGAGCAGTGCAAGCCGGTGACTGATACAACTCGCAACAACCGAAGACCAAGCAACAATGGGAACCCAAAAGGAACAGGTCCCTCCTACTGTCATAATCGTCAAGCTAGCAACGGAAACAGTCAGGGATAGTAAGATGAGAAATGCAGGACAGAAGAATGGCACGGTGGGCGACAGTTCAGGAGAGATATTTGTTATGACGAAACCTATGATTCTAAGCGATCTTCACATGCGCAATGAGAATTGAAAACGGTTGGGAAGCAATACTCTGCACGCACTGAGCACCACAAGGGACTGGAGAAGCCGAATGGAAACAAAAATATGGCAGAAGGCACAAATGGTTGAACAGCTGCACCAAAATGTTGAGAACTTGATGTAATAACTGGAAACAAATTAAACTTGAGAGAAAGTGCAATAGATCGATATAAAAGCATTGTTGAAAGACAGGGGGGCCAAATGGCATGCTCGCCATGAGGAACACCCGCTGTGGCTGACGGGAATCACAAATATGATCATGATGGTTCTGTAGGAAACAGTACACAGACAGAGCAAACGAGGGACGACAATCGACGGGAGGCCTGTGACTTTGCAAATACCCACAAGATATTCCAACAAGAGCGAATACAGAAACGGTGCCAGGCCTAACGGCAACCGAAACCGCATCAGCAGCTGACAATGGAGATAAACCAACCCTGATATCCCCCTCAACCGCGACCCCACCTCTGATCCCAACCCCAAACCCGGCTCTGTCAATAAAGACAACAACCACTAGAATGTGAAACACACTCTCCCCGCGTAACCAGCGGAACGCTTCGACTGCCACTGTGAAACCCGCCGCAGCTAAGCAGCAACCAATAGAAGTCCAGCCCCATTCCGCACAAATGTCTCAAGCATGGCAGACAGGTAGCTGATCATCAGAAGAGACAAAAGAAACCCACTACCTAACAAGATGAACCAAGAGGTGGCATCAGCAATAAACAGAACACTGTTCCGGCAGCAAGCTACAGCCCACATCCGAATAATCAACGCGCAGGTAAATGTCAAAGGTTTAATAATCGTAATGAACCACTTGAGAGCTGCAGCCGTGGTAGCGCTCCAATAGTGATGAATCATCAACTAGACAGCAGCTTTGGTCGATAAAGAAATCATTGACGTAGAGAGAAATGTATTCTGGATGTTATTGACGATCAATTCTGTTCGGTTAGTGAGATAAATCAGGAGAGGGACCGAAGGCCTGCCCAAGATAACAAAAGAAATCCGTGCAGAAAATGTAGTAGTCGCATTCTTGCATAAGTGCGATGGCTATCGAAGTCCCAATAAATCTGTGAGGGACATCTGAATGTATTGATCCACGTATAATTGGTTTTCTTAATTGGGCTGGGGAAATAGGTAGCCCAGAAACTTGTTGAGACAGCAGTCACTGCTGAAGGGGTAAGGTACTTGTCTGAACCATACACGACGTGCTGCCCCACATCATGTGAGATCTCGGTTTGGGTTGGGGACATATTCAGTTCAAGAACGACAGTCAGCCCAGGTGCGGTTGATACTTAAGGTCATACCGAAAATTTGAGCATTAGTGTAACGTCATCAGATGCACATCTCAGAAGGGTGCATTCTGCAGTCATATGCAAGAAAAATGTACACGCTGGAAATAGAACCATATCGCATTCTGTGGAAGGTGTTCCAAGAGGCCTAATCTGCCAGAGTGGCTCAAACGGTTGAAGAAGACAACTCACCAAGTATTGAATTGTTGAACCAACAGGGGCAAACGCACTGGCACTTCACACCAGGCAGACAAAGGTTACATGATGCCACGACAGGGAGGCTGCGTTGGAGGAGGGAGGAGGAGCTGGCGACAATAATGGGGTGGAAGTGTAGAGGGACATAACCAGGCGGAAAACCGTGGTAAAGGCCAAGGTGGGTGCTGCAGCCTCCAATCACTATAGCGATTCATAACAACTGTGCCTGGACCTCTGTATGGGTCACAGCTGTGGTAGAGACGGATGTTGAACTGAAAACACATGTTATATGTGTGGAAGAGCCACCAGATGATAGGGGAGCAGTTGGAATCATTCACTTGGCATAAAAGATTAGAAAATGAATGAGTGTCTGAACATTGTTGCAGAAGGGAAGCATTGTTGGAACTGCCCAAAAGACAGACATAAGGAGGGGTGGGAATAATGATGTGATTGTGATTGATTTGAAAAGAAGACTGTGGCAGATGATGAGCATCTTGAATTATTACGACCAGAAGAATGTACAGCCGGGAGAGGTAACAGGGAGGAGATTAAACTGGCAGAGTATCATTGGGGAGGGCTAAGAGCACGGTTCCCACCGGCGACTTGAAAACACACAGTTACCTCTGGGAATCAAGATGCACGCAACTGAGGGAAATGACATACTGGGAGGTGATGGTTAACACAAACCTGTTGGAGATAGGGAATCAAGGCATTCTTACTCAGTATTGGATGACAGAATGTAGTAAGGGTACGTCTGCAATAGATGGAACTATGGCCAATCAACCAATTGGGAAATGAACTATCTTTGATAAGGATAGTCATGCCATGGGTTCTGACCAGCAGGTCATAAGATTATAAAAATAGACGTGGAAAAGCAGGACGAAGTCTGTGGTACACAGGAAATGGGGCATGTACTAGCTTTCATGTCAGAGGAGATTGAGAATGGGGCAGAGATATTTTGAAAGAAACTCGATAAGGAGAGAGCTCATCTACAAGAGGAGGAATGCATGGAAGATGAAGTTGGTCGGGAGGCTGAATGATGCCAGATTCCACTGAGGGAAATGCTGGACAATACGGTAACGACAATAACGATCTGCACTCAATCAAAGAGATGGTTGAAGTGTAATATTAAGCAGAAGAGAAGCGTATTTTGCAGAATAAGGGCAATGGGACCCATGTCAGAAGCGGCAGCTCAGGTGAAAGGAGACATACAAAAGACCAGTTGAAAGTGTAAGAGACGGATTTGGAATGACTATTTACGGATCTTCAGTGGTGGTGAGGTTTAGAATGTGGAACATTCGACAAGACTTGAGCTGGGGCAACCATGGAGGACCTAACGAACTGAGAGTTGAAGAAATGAAGAGGTATCACCGGAAGGTTGCAGATGCTCAAATGTGAGACATCTCCCACAAACGATAACAATCAGTTCTTCGAACTAGGACCTGCATGATTAGCACACGAACAGGTCATAGAGCCAGCACTCGAGTGAGCCCTGTTTCCGCAGTTGGCCAAAACGGTCCCAGGTGCAGACAAGTTGTCGTTCGGGGTGATCAACCTCCTCTGGCAGTGGAACAGTGCAAGAAAGGTAGAATCAACAAGGGCCGCCCTAAGGACATGACGCCAACAGCTGAGTTGAAGAGGGCGACTGGAATTGCAATTCGAAACTAAGGAAATGATGACTTTATTTAGCTCAATTCTTACCGCACAATCTCTCTGCTCAGCTGCACAGCACAAGTGGTGGAGACTGTAGTTGGGGAATAGTTGTTTGAGGAGGGAATCAATAGAGTATCACTCAAGCAGGGTCAATTCAGTAGCAGAAGGATATGGTTAGACATTGATGCTGCAGCTATCATGATCAACGGGGCACACAGAGCATGAAGAGAATGCAACATCTTGGTTGTACTCCTGATTGAGATGAAGGCAACATACCCATGCTTGGTAAGAGGAAGGCTGATTTATATCAATAAGTCACAGCATATTGAAGGAAACATTACACAATGGACTGAGAGATTTCTCTCTGAACAAAAGGTGGAGATGGTGAATGATGGCATCGTCATGCAGAGCCATCTGGTGAAAGCAGGTGTCCTGCAGGGCTCAGCTGTTTAGCCAATTCTTTGCTGATTATACACCACTGAGTTGATAAAATGTGTGGAAGAGAGTATTCAAGAAGTCGAAGGCCTTTCTTTTGTGGAAAAGAAAGGTGAATTGTAACTGATAAGGCTGTCATTCAGGTGGTTAGGAAACTGTAAACCTGCGGATTCAAGAGAATACAATTGGCTGGTAGATGGAGTCTCAATTTTGTTACTGCAAGTCGGAAACAGCACTCTTCAAACCCAGGCGAGGACATATGATGCACCTGTAGCCGGACATAACAAACAAAATCAGGATAGGGAATGGTGTCATGCGGTTCAACACTGCAGCGATAAGATAACTTGGAGTCTGACTGGATGCCGACCAATACTTCAGCAATCACCACAACTGAAGCCTCAAGAAGGGCAGAGATGCGGAAGCCATACTCCACATGGTCACAAGGGGCAACAGAATCATACAAGTGTAGGTTGGCTCTGTACAAAACGCTTGTAGGCAAGCTGTCACACTATAGGGAACCGAGTTCTGGTTGGACCTGAACTAAATGGGCATATGAGTTAACATTCTTTTGTTCCTAGATTGACAAGCCAGGACCACCATACACATGATGCCAAAGACAGAATGAGTAGTTCCCCAGGGATACATGGAACTGACAGGTTTAGAAGTATCACCCAATACTAGACAACAACTATTTCCAGCAAGGCTAGCAAATACCTACGAGAGGTCTAGGGCAAAAGAGCTCTTCAACCACCAATCATGAGCAGCCCCAAATTGCAGAGTCGCTGAGGGAGAAAACAAGTATGGTAGAGAGCAATGATGATTGGCTAGCCCAACTCTTGGGAGAATCCTGTGCTTAAGTCCATCATACTCTATGACAACATTGTGGTACTGGGAGAGGAGACTCCCTGGACAAGAGCGAAGGAAGCGAAATGGGGTCGGGTGTTTTGATATGGTGGACTGACAGATTCCAAACTAATGATTGGATGTTGAGAGCCTCAGCGGTATGTAAATACATCGATCGCTGCATGTTTTTCCACATTCTTCTATGCACTGGACAAAAGCAAGCGTTTGATAAGGAGCTTTGAACAGTTAAAACTGCAGCAAACAAATCAGTTAAAAAACAAGAAACCCTGCTGGAACATTGAATAAAGAAGGTACAAGTCGTCTCCGACACACAGGCAGCCAAACAAGTGACCGAGTATGTTAAGCACCGACCATGACAGCATTTAAAAAGGTGAATCAACTACAAGGTAAGAAACCTATTAATAAGCGGGCCGATAAAATAATCCCCTGGCTTCCTGGTCACACAGGTATCCTCATAAATGAAGATGCCGATGGCCATGTGGACCTGGACCGACGAGGTCAGATAGCAGGATCATTATCAGAAGGTGTATACACCTTGGCCATGAATTGAACTGGAAAGATTTCTGAGGGACAGTCAGTGTCAAACGCACATTGGGACGCTGTCAAATACATCAAGTGCTTTGATTGAAGTCTGAACAGGAAGGCTGAAGGTAAGATACCCATTCCAATGACAAGCCTGAAGTCTTTGGCCACCAGGGTCTATTGACTACAGTCAGGGTATTCGCCCACAGGAGTATACATTAAACGCTTGGCGTTCCGAGAGAATGACAGGGGTTGGCGGCGTAGATGTACAAGTTAATGCCCACAAATGCAGAAGCGAAATCATCTATTGAGCCCCTTTGGGCGGTGGAAAGAGAGGCAAAATGTGCTCTGGAATGTGATAAGGCAGTTGACCGGCAAGAAGGTGGGCAGGTTCAGACTAATCCACATATCTGAGCTATATTCCATACAGATGTATGACCACACCATGATGGACCTACCAGCAGTTACAGATGTCGTGCACTTCTCATGCATGTGAGTAGCAGACAATCACCTTGAATGCCCGCATGTCTTCATATATCAGTTGTGCAAGTAGGCAACCTGTTGGACAAACCGATAGCAGGCATACAAGCGAGTGGAGGAGGGAGATTAGGTTATGTGCTCATTTTTTTCAGTGTCTTTTCTTTTGTTATTACCAATGTTTGTACTGTGTTTTATCAGAAGGAGAGGACCGGTAGCATGATCGGAGTGTCACCATCTGACCGGGGTGCCCAGAGATGTTGGGGTTAGGAGGAAATTATATTTAAATAAAATGAATAAAGTATGATTAAAACTAAACAAATCAAAAACAGTTCCAACATCGTACAATTGACAAACCGAATCCTTTACAAGAAAATGCCCTTCGTTCCTTCCCTTTATGTCCGTAATGTCAGTTAACAAGGAGTTACTGAGTACTTGAGCAACCGACTCAAATTGAAGTTCATCTTGTAGCTATACTCACAATCTATATGATGAACTCACAATTGTACAGATCGGGCAAGAACTGGTTCGGCCATATTTGTTTGAATCATGGCATTTGGTTCGGAGTTCGATCCGAAACCTGCTGTTGAATTCGAACCACCAGCGAAAACCCTCATCACCATCTTCGATTCCATCAACTACAAACAAATTCGATTCATTGTTAATATGAGTTATTTTCATTGCCGAATTTATGTGTTCAGAGGTATCTTCAATCTTATCTATGGCAGCACGTTATGCAGGATAAAATGTAGATAATAGTGTGTGACTGTTCTCGGTGGTTCACATGGTATTGTGCAGAAATAATGAAGTTGGAGGTGATTTCTGCCTTAAAGTTGGTTTTGGTATGGCTGCTGAAGTATCTCTCCAGGTGACCTAGGCACTCAACTCATACTGCCAAGCTCCAGGTCATATGTGTGGACCATGGCTGCGCTAGCGACTGGAGTCGAACGAAGAGTAGATGTGATATGTTTGCAAGAGCCGCCGGACGAAAGAGGAGGAATCGGAATCAACCATTTGGGGTACGAAATTAGAAAAAGAAAGACAGTCAGGACGGCGGTGCGCAAGGGGAGCGGCCTCGCAACCGACGAACGGACAGACTGGAGCAGGGGTGCAAACAACGATGTGATTGTGGTCGACATCAAAAGTTGAGGGGAGAAGATGACGAGGATCATAAATGTTTACGACCCGAAGGAGGTGCAGACAGAGGAGAGACCAGCGAGGAAATTAAACTGGCAGAGTATTATTCGGCAGGGAGGCAGCACGGTACTTGCAGGCGACTTTAACGCCCACACTCAGCGCTGGGACCCAAGATGCACAGAACGGAGAGATGCCACGTGTTGGGAGGACATCATAGACGAGCATGAGTTGCAGATCGGGAATGACAGCCGGCCAACTCACTACTGGGTGAGGAATGGCAGCAAGGGCCCGTCCGTCATAGACCTAACCCTGGCCAATCGACCAATTGCTAAATGGTCAATTCTGGAGGAGGAGAGCCATGCCACAGGTTCCGACCACGAGGTGATAGAATGGGAGGTGGACGTGGGGAAGCACGAAGAAGCGGGTGGAACACAAGTCATAGGGTGTAATCTCACTACTATGTCGGAGGAGGATGAGAAGGCGGCGGTGAAAGCGTGGAAGGAACTCGAGAAGGAGAGACCCCCACTAGATGAGGGCTGCACTGGGGATGAGAACGAGCGGGAGGCGGAATGGTGCCAGGTTGCACTGAGCAAAGTGCTGGACGCCACGGCGAAGAAAATAAGGATTTGCGCTCGATCTAAGAGATGGT
>MU122443.1:0-41740 GCA_014904905.1 Wilcoxina mikolae CBS 423.85 | reverse complement strand
TCGGCAGCACCAAGCTTCATGTCCATATCCAAGCCCATGCACCCGTAGCTTCCCTAGTGCAGGCTCGGTGGTGCTCGTATCGGTAAACGTCATTGCCTCTCTTGAGCGATCGTATGTGGCTCGCCGATTATCTAACTCGTGAGCATCTGAGAGAAGATCGAACTTACAATGTAACCAATCAAGTGCGCTTAGCTCTCGCAAAGCTTGTGCCCTCGGAAGCCCACTTTGCGGTTATTTTATATATCCAATCAAACCTCCATTAAGTGCCATTCGTGTAATCATTCTCTGGGAGTGCACTTCCGGGCTTGTCTAACCGTTCGTGGATGCTAACCCTTCGTAGGTGCGCTTCGAAGCTTCTGCTCAGTTCGGAGGAAGGCAATCATTAAGGGGGCTTGAGAATGTAGGAAGGGAATCGTCAAGTGCGCTTCAGATCGTAGGAAGGGAATCGTCAAGTGCGCTTGAGAGCTGCCGGTCAGATCGAAGGAAGTTGATCGTCATGTGTACTGTGTATTTGAATTCAGGTTCACTTCCGTGCAAACCATGATCGTGATCACGTCCGCTTGAAATCAGGATCGTAGGTACGCTCATCCAACCAACCATCAGCGATTTTGCTTCGTCCTTCGACTTCCGGTTGCCCTCCGACTTTTGCCCTTTGATCTTGCCCTTCAACCTTCAACTCTCCTTCACAGACAGCATGACCTGCCCATCAAGGCCCGGGTGGAGATGAATGCCGGTTCGTCTGGTAGCGGTAGCCTGAGCCGCCTGAGCAGCCTCAGGCCCATAAAGATGCTCAAAGACATTGAACCGAGATGCTCGTCTTACTGCGTCTTTGGGTCTTACTTCATCTTTGCGTCTTATTTTGTCTCTGGGTCTGATTTCGTCTTCTGTTTCCTTCTGTCTTTTCGACTTTGCATTGAGCTCAATGGTCTGGCGCGTGTATCGACTCGTTGAGACAAAGGGGTAATGAGAACCATAGAATATCTCGAAGGTTGATCGTGTGTATTCGTGTGATTTCTCGAAGTAATATTGTATATTCGTATGACTTCTTGATGATAGGTAGGGAGTAGTAACATGTCGAAAAGTGGTAATTCAGAAACTCCTGTGAGCGAAACGTATCCCATTACTAAAGATCGAAAGCAGTGTAAGGGCATACATCTGTGAATGGACTCGTATAAGAGTATATGGTAGATACGGTTGCAAACAAGGATAAGTGAATATAGTAGAGTGGCTTCAATAGGTTTGGTTATCGATGGCGTGCAAGAGCACTCGCATGAGCTGACTATATATTGGGTAGATGGACGGTTACCCTGCCATAGGCTGGCTGTCATTACAATAAGTATTCTATCTGATTTTGTCAATTGACTAAAATAGAGATAATTCATAAATCTATTGATACTTATGGAAATATTGCTAGACATGTTGTCAATTGTACCTGTACTATAGGAATACTATGTCCATCAGTACTATCATGGACAGATGATCAAGATGCGGTGAAATATGTTAGACTAAACCCAATCACTTATGATGTTCTCCCAAACAGATGATTAAGATAAGTGTACTCTTGAACAAGAGGATTTGTGAACAATTGGAGTTTATAATCTTGCACTTCATGAATATTGCTATTGTACTAGCAATGTGTATTCCAAATACACTTCTTGGCATTGAGCATGTAGACCCAAAATGTCATCCCTCTGAGATCAATACAAGGAAACAATACAGTGTCGACATTCTAATAGTGAGATACACCTAGAGAGCGAATGTATTTATCAAGCAAAGTGTATCTACTGAGCATTAGCATTACACCCAACACAGAATATTTTGGACATGACATTCATTCCGAATCTAACATTTTCTGGTTCTGCTCCATTGCTTGTTCTCACCCATAAGAATATCAATACCAATGCACTTCGTGTCATGTTGAATTGAATCTCAGGTTATTTAATATTTCGAAGATTATCTGTCATTCCATGATCATATACAGTCAAGTGTTGATGAGTACATTATTAAATCAAACTGTACTTAATGATATACTGACATTGCAATTTATAAAAATATTCATGCATTTAGGGGTGATTACATACAGATATATCAAGTACAACAGATACGATTGCAAATTAGATAAAGCCATAAGATAGAGTAGTCTATATGCAACAATTTCCCTCCAGGTTTATTTCACTCGTGCAACAGCAATTATAGATTGTGACTTACCTGGCCAATAGCTCGACAAATCATAGTATTGTTCTTTATCCAACTCATGAACCAAGCACAATGATTGGTCACTTTCTTTGTATCGTCTTCCTTTTGATTTCTCGACTTCCTTAGAGGCAGCCTATATAAATATCTCAACTATATAACAGACAGGATATAGATATCTCAATATTACCTGGCAATGAGTAGGAGTTTAATTATTGTGAATTTGGTTAGAATAATACATTGATTGTAGTAGCTAACCAAGAATCAACTGAATATAGGAGTAGATTCAAATGAAACTGGAGAGTAAGCTCTACAATATAGAAGGTTATTGGAAGAAACATTTTTAGTTACATTGTGGATGCAAGATTTGACAACACGACCTTACCGTACAAAAGAGACCAACCTTCTATATGGGTAGGTTGATGAGCAATATCATTTGCAGATTTTTCTTCTTGATGTTACAGCAGAAAGGACAATCAATGATATTCGAAATGCACCAGGTAAAATTGTATTATTGAAAGCCTTTCTCAATACTTATATAATTTGTGGGTTACAGAAGCATGGCAACCAAGGGCATATGTGACTGTTAGAAGCAGATAGAATACCGAGAGAATCACCACACTGTATACTATTTACAATTGTTGTTATTGAAACTCAACTTGGAGATTAGATAGATGTATTGGAAATAAAAAATCAATGTCTCCATGATAATTGAAACTAGCTTTTCACGAAGAATTATCCTACTCCATTATCTTCTGAAGAGGAAAGATACTGTCAAGAACTTGATCTTCTGGAAATATATTACAATGTAATACACAGTATTGTTCAACAGTTCTATTAGCCGAATCAGACACTGACTTTGTTCATAAACAAAGCAAGTATAGTAATTGTCAATTACTTGACCAACCCTTGTTCAATGTATCCCAATTTATACCATATCTTACTATGAATGTATCAAGACTGAATTCATATTAAAGGTGAATCAATGACCCTGGCATTACTCCATGGGAAATGGAATATGCTGTCTTAGTTTTTCTGGATAGTCCACATTGTATATGTCACATATGTGTTGAAAATTTGATCGTATATAATTGTCACCAAGGAAGTATGTGTAATGCGGGGTTGTTGGATGACACAAGAGGTGTCATAGTGCCCTTTTCGCCAGGGGTATAGTATGCCAACATATACTTTGTTACAATATGACACCAACACGGTCCTTGGTTCAATTTCCCATATGAGCAGATGATATTCGGCATGATAGGAAAGTGACAATTTAACGTACAGAGTCTAATTGCCTAGTAGTATACCTTATAATGATGATTGGCTTGCCTAGGTCCTGAGAACATGTCCACCAAAAAGAGAGAATGATATAATGGCCAATGAGGAAGTACCGGTAATAAGGGATTGTTGGATGATCCAAGTGATCTCATAGTTGCCTTTTGGTCCGGGAGTTTAGTATGCTGACATATATTTTATCAGATCCCGGCAACAGAAAGAAAATAAGCAATGTTACACTGGAAATATCTTCAAGTGATATTGCTTAACTATTACTAGACAGAGGAGGAACTGTCCATTTGACATTTGTATTGTGCTGATGGTGGGGCACAATTCCTAACATCAAGATGTCAAAGTGACAAACAATGTTAATATATTCAAATGAGGCTACCACATTATTCCAAATAAAGTTTCAATACAGCACCGGTATTCTCAAGATGCTGTACCCATGAGATTTGAGATATTCCTGATAATCTTTGGTTCTTTTCTAACTTAAGATTTATATTTGATTTCGATTGTCATTAGGGCCTTTAATTTCTTCCAGGAGGAACCAAATATCAATTTTTACTGGTAACACTAATATAATTTAAATGCTAAAATAATATTTGTATATTGGGGTCTGAGGAAAATATTACATTTATTCAAGATAACATTTCAGAACAGGAATGGTATTGGGTGCGAGATTATTCAGTCTTTTATTATCAATAGGTAATTGTATTGGAACATCAAAGGTTCATGAGATGTTCAAGATCACAGATTAAATTCAATTGAACAACAAATTTCAAGTGTTTTATCTGTTAACAATATAGAGGGTTGAACAGAAGTCTGAAAGAATCAATATTTCTCTTTGACTGAGCTATTCGCATATCACATAGTGTCATTCAAGAGGAAATGCATTAAATTTGTCCGGATCAAATATATAGAAATGGAATGTTATATTCAAACATTGATTTTTGTGTCAATTGAAGACTAATACATACATTGTGAACAATATATCAACAGTCTTAATGTTAATAGTATACCTCTATACAAGTTGCAAATCAGATTGAGACCTGCAATTCTAGTTCTTCAGAATTTGAATCCTGTAATTGATAAATATAATGGTACATGTCAATAGATTTCAGCATTACTTGGAAGCATAATTCGAGGTATGTACCCTTGAAGTTCGAAAATTAGTTATGAACTAGTTCAAATGTAGTACACATGTGAACAGGAAAATATACAGGTATGTAGGTGATAATGCTCATAGTTAAGATTTCAAGCAATTCTAAACATGAATAATTGGACTTTCTGTAAATTATGTTTCAATTGTCTGTGAGATTGTAATTTTTCATGACAATTAACACAATCTGAAAGCAGTTACTAAATTATATATTGGTAGATTTGCAGAAACAAGTAATGAGCCATGGTCAATTGTATATTGCTTGGTTATTGTCATTAAGTAGATATAAAGTTAAATTGGATTCATCCTATAATTCAATAGGTTAAATAAATATATTTCAAAATCAGATTTACCTGGAGGTATTTCACAATCAGTAGGTTTTTACATTTTTTTTTCAGATTTTCATTAATTGTCAATTTTGAATAATGTGCATCAAAATGATGTAATTCCAAATAATGACATATGTACTCATATGGAAGGATACGTGTAGATATGTTGGCAAACAGGAATAATTGATACAGATATCAATTACAAGGTAAGGTAAGCAAGATAATCGAGAGTGTGCCAAAAGCACTGCCCAAGGTAACCATACATAAAGGGTACTTACGTTGCCTTGGCTGCCAAATACACATTTGTCCCATGTGCAATGATGAGACCAAGTACATCTTCGAGCCAAGTGAATATATCAGGTCAAGTGCACCTGGCGCCATAATTACATTGTAGAACAATGTCAAAAAATCATTTGTTGACCATGCAGGTGGTCACATTCACTGAATGACAAATATTGTTGTGTTTGGCCCCATATGGTTTCATCATTTTCACAACTTTCTGCTATTATCAATATCTTCATGGCCTCATAACGAATTGAATATACTAGATAGAAGTTAATATTTCAATTTGTAGTCACTTCGCACAAGTGCAATTACTCTCTCAAGTCATCTTCTTATGTTCAATTTATATCACTTCATCATTGATTCTTGGTTCAAATACTATCAACTCATACAAAAATTGAGATGAATATATGGTGTTCACTTTTGGGCGATGGGCATATGCTTTCCTCAGTGATGGTTGGTAAAATACATGCCGACATCGTCAGTATTCAATCAAAATTCATAGTAACAAATGAGAGTAAAACAAAAACCATTCATATATGTTTAATCATATCCTTCCAATCCTTTATATTGACTAAATCTGTACATATTACAAGTTCAATTCGAGCATGCTGTTTTGTTTTGTTTTAATCATACTATATTCATTCTATTTAGAGTATGACAGACCCCTAATGCCCATCGCCTCGGTGCAAACCGGTTAGATGGTGACGCTCCCCACCTGCTACCAATCTTCCCCTTCGGACAAAAGAAAGTGAAAAGATTGGTAAGAACAAATGAAAGGACCAAAAAGAAAGACCCTCGACCATGCTCTTGCTCATCTCACTCCTACACTTGGTCATTACACGGCTGTCGCTTCGACAAATCAAGTTGCTTGCAACCAGCCAAGCCGCCAAGACTTGGACGCAAGAAAAGTCTGCCACTCACTTGGATGGGAACTTCCCAATGTCAGTAGCTGCCAGGAGGTCCATCACCGCCTGGTCGCATTTCTCCATGGAAAACAGCTTAGAGACCTGTACCTGTCGGCATCAGCACGCTTTCCAGCCTGTCGCCTTCCCCACCTCTTTCCCTAGTGTTTTCTGCTGTTCTTTCCACCGGCTGCAGTGGCGGAATAGGTGCTCTCGCATCTGCACTACTTTTCCTCTGCACCACCAGCATTTGTCATCATCTGTGTGCCCAATCCGCTTTAAGTACTTGCCCACTGGAGCATGTCCACTCTTCAATCGATAGAACCTTGTGGCTAACGACTTCACACTTGTCATCGGAATTGGTCTCTGGCTCCCAGCATTGTCCTTGAGTCTACAGCCGAAGTGCTTGCTGCACTTGTTGGCCTCCCACTATGTTTTTGGGGCGGATATAGACTCGGTAATTCGTCTGGTTCTATTTGCAGCCGAGGTGTATACTTGTTCCAGTACCGTATTTGCGCTGCGGCCTTGCCAGGCCAGATTTGCTTGGCGATCTGCTTCCTCGTTCCCGGGGATGATGGTGTGTCACGGAACCCTGTGGATCTCCATTTTGATACCGCACTCACGAAGGGACCTTGCGTTGTAGTTAATTCATCTGGCTTGTGGTTGTCCTGGTCCTGGCTCTAGATGCTCCGTTCGTCAGATGGTTTCCTGCGATTCACTGATGACTGCCACCTTTGTCATGCCGTTTGCCTGTAGTATGCCTCTTTTCTTGACTGACTCCCGTAGCGCTAGTCCGATTGTCCACAGTTCCCATCGTAGACCTCAATTCGCCTGGTGCCAAGGTGGCTGCGGAAGGACTTCCAACCGTCTCTCTGCTTGCATTCTGCTGCGGCTCCCACTCTCCCATGGTCGGTTCGCGATCTGTCCATCCACCACATCCAGACCTGTGCACCTGCTTGTGCCTCTTTCTCTCTCGCCGAGCGTGTCGCTTCTTTCTTAGCCATGGCGTCACTCAGTATGACCGTTGTGACCGCCGGTACTTCGTCAGGGTTGGGCCAGCACATCGTCTCTGCTTCCCGACCGTGTTCGTGCTCTTTCTTGATCACCCTGCATATTGGTGTATCCGATACAGGGTAGTTGTGCATCTCTTTCACCATAGATCCTTGGCACGCATTCCCCAGCCTGGCTAAGAGTCGCTATTGCCTGGACTCCAGGGCCACTGGCACGGGTGTGAGCCCTGAGTCTCTCATAAGCGCACCTATTGGGGTCGTTGGCAGGGCACCTAGGGTTGATCTGGCTTGTTGATTGAAAAGAAGTTTGAGGTCCTCTCGTCTGCCCGTTTCTTTTGGGTACCACCAGAGCTCGCCCCCATATGGTGCATCAGATTGGACGCTAGCAATTTGGACGCCTCTAACAGACTCTGGAACGATTCCGTGCGCTCTCGTGAGCGTGCGGAGTCTCGCATCTGCAGCTATGGCCTTCTTTAGGTATCGGTTGTGGGGCTCTCTGAAGGTCAGGTGCGCATCTATCCAGACCCCGAGCCATCCTGTCGCATCTTTGTTGAACAGAATGACGCCATTTCCTACCTTGACTCTGGCTGAGAGTTTCGGCAGAAGGTGCTTCTTATGTCCCAGCCTGCGTGTGAACAGTGCTGTTTCCATTTTAGCAGTCTCAAACAGGTGATCCCATCTGCTGGCCCATTCAATACTCTCAGCCGCACAGGCTTTGAGCTTTCTAACAACCTGGTTCACGTCCTTCCCGGTTGCCACCAGCACAAGGTCATTCACGAAAGAGAGGCCTTCAAGTCCTTAGACTCTCTCTTCCCCCCACTCTATCATCCCAGCGGTATATACTGTAAAGAGAATTGGTGACACAGGAGAGCCCTGCAGGACACCTGCTTCCACTCGATAGCTCTGGATTTCATTACCCTCGATCACCATCTGCACCTTTCTTTCAGAGAGAAACTTTTAGTCCATCGTATGAGGTCTCCATCTATCCGCTTGGACTTCATTGCATGAACCAGCCTCCCTCTTGGTACGCTCGGGAATGGTTCCTTAATGTCCATTAGGAAGGCGCCCATGATGTTGCCTTCTTTCAATGCCGTTTGAGCAATGTCGACCATGATGGCTGCAGTGTCGATGGCTGACCGTCACTTTCTACTACCGAACTGGCCCTCCCTCAGTGGTTCTCTCCTTTCTGCTTCCTCAGACAATAACTAGGCAACCAGTTTTTCAACCACTTTGCCCATGCAGCTGAGCAGGGAGATCATACGGTACGACCTGAGCTTGGTGTAGTCATCTTTTCCTATCTTTCAGATATCGACCCCACTCGCACACTTCCACACAGCTGGGTGCCGACCAGTCTGCAGGGCTGCCCTGGTTAATCCCACTATTCTTGCTCTGTTCCACCTCCAGAGGAGGTGGATGGCCCCACAAGACCACTTGTCTGGACATAGGGCCTTCTTGACCGACTGCGAGAAGAGGGCTAATTCGACTACTTGCTCTTTAACCCGTTCGTATGCTCGTCCTGCAAGGGTTAGTTTGTAGTACTGATCGTCGTCGTTTGGGGGAAAGGACTCCCGTCTGAGCATCTCCTCCTTTTCGGTGATAGTGCTTGCTTGCTTCCCCTCTCTATCAGTCAGGGCCTCCACGGTTGCCCCTGCTCGAGGGTTGATGAACTTTGCAGCGCTCTAAACCTCACCACCCCTGAGGTTCTGTAAATAGTCGTTCCACATCTGGTTCTTAGACCACCGGATCGACCTTTGCAGGTCTGCCTTCGCCCGGGCCGCTGCTTCTCACCCTCGTCCCATTCTCTTTTCTCTCCCAAGTGCACTTCTCTTTTCCTTATTCTCACCTTTCCACCATCTCTTAGATAGAGCGCAAATCCTTATTTTCTTCGCTGTGGCGTACAGCACTTTGCTCAGTGTATCCTGGCACCATTCCGCCTCCTGCTCGACCTCATCCCCAGTGCATCCGTCGCCTAGGGGGGCTGTCTCCTTCTCGAGTTACTTCCACGTTTCCTCCGGCGGTTTCTCATCCTCCTCCGACAGAGCAGCGATATTCCACCATATGACTTGTGTTTCACCCGCTTCTTCCTGCTTCCCCACGTCCACCTCCCATTCTATCACCTTATGGTCGGAACCTGTAACATGGCTATCCTCATCCAAGATCGACCATTTCGCAATTGGTCGATTGGCGAGGGTTAGGTCTATGACGGATGCGCCCTCAGTGCCATTCCTCACCCAGTAGTCAGTTGGCCGGGCGTCATTCCCGATCTCCATGCCATGCATGTCTATGATCTCCTCCCAATACATGGCATCTCTCCGTTCCGTGCATCTTGGGTCCCAGAACTGCATATTGGCGTTTAAGTCCCCTGCTTGCACCATGCTGCGTCCATGCTGAACAATACTCTTACAGTTTAACTTCCTCACTGGTCTCTCCCTTGTCTGCACTTCCTTCTGGTCGGAATCATTTATGATCCTCCTGATCTTCTTCCGACATCTTTTGACGTCGACCACAATCACATCACTGTTTGCACCCCTGCTCTAGTCTGTCCGTTCGTCGGTTGCAAGTTCGCTCCCCTTGCGCACTGCGGTCCAAACTCTCTTTATTTTTCTAATTTCATATGCCGGATGGTTGATTCCGATTCCTCCTTTTTCGTCCGGCGGCTCTTGCACACATATCACATCTGCTTTCCGTTCGACTCCCATCTCTAGCGCAGCCATGGTCCACATATAAGACCTGCCGCAGTTGTGCTGAATTGCAATAATCATTCGAAGCTGCGACTCCTATTTGGACCTCTACTGCGGTCTCGGCCATGGGCACGTCCCTCTCTTCCTCCATCACCTCCTTCTGTCCGGGTCTTTTATCCTCCTCGACCAGAGGCTCCCCTGATTAGCCTCCGGTATCTATCGTCTACCTTGTGCTGATCACAACTGTGTTGGTCCCTGTGGCTCCTCCGATCCGATATTCGGCCGGTTGTCTTCCACTGTTTCGGCCCACTTAGATAGCTTCGGTCCTCTTTGCACACCTTCCACTGAATGCGATATGGGTCCCTTTGAAGTTCGGACATTTCTCTTGGGTGTGACTGCCGAATCACCGTTCTTCGACGTGCATCCCACAACGTTGCACTGATGCTCGCTCTTCCGTTTCGGCCCTGAGCAGTAGCCACACCTGGGTTGACTGCCGCAGTTGCTCTCGATATGGCCCCACCCGCAGCAAAGCTCGCACATGCTGTCTGGGACCGCGATCGTGTACGGTTCGACCTTGTACCTTACCCCTACAGCGATGACCCCTTTCTCGACTAGTGTCTTGGCTATTTTCGTCCCCTTCAGAATAAAGACCACCGATGATGCCTTTATCTCTCCATTTTGCTGTCTCTCCCTGATCGAGTGAGGGTTAGATAGACATCTCACTTGTGCAGGGACCGTGGCTGCTTCTTTCTCCACCTGGATTTCTTCTCTCATCTTTTGTCGGTCTTCGGTGCCTCTGCCCATGTATCTCACCAGTCGAACAGCGTGGAAATTCAGTCTCTCCCATGATTCATTTCCCTCCACATCAATGATCCCTTTGTTGACCTACCTTACTGGGTTGATGATGACGTCTCGGTACAAGAGTGCAATCTCCGCTGTGGTATTCCGGCGCGAGATTGCGGTTGTTGCACCCTTGGCATTTCTCTGTGCGTTCATGATTCGGATGTGGGCCGGGGCTTCCTGCCGGAACACCGCCCGGTTGATCGGAATGCGACATCTTGGTTCCTCTAGTTGGGCAGTGGGACGCTCTCATCTCTTCATAGGATCAGGCGCCTGTCTGACATGCTCGAAAAATTTGTCGTGGCCAGGGCTGGGGTTAGCCTGCTCGTGATCGCTCCGTCAGATGTGATCGCCTTGGCTGTGGCAGCTTCCCGCTCATTACGCCGTGGGACTGTCTCCCACCGTCTCGTCGGTATTGGCTGTGCTGTTGGTGCAGGCGCCAGGTTTGGGGTCGGAGTCAGAGTCGAGGCCGAGGTTGGGTTCGGCGTCGTTGGCTACTTCTGCGGGTTTGGTTGCAGTTCGGCTTGTGGCTGCTTCGAATCTCGCTCTTGTTGCACTATCATGTGCGTACCTGCTTGTTTCCTGGCCTCCAGTCCGTTGTCGGCCTCTCGTTTCTTCTGGCCTGGTGCCGTTTCCGCCAGAACCTTCATGGCCATGTTTGTGATGCCCGTCCACCACAGTACATCGTCCTCATGGTGGGCTTCCCACTTGCCCTCTCTCTCTTCTAACCACGATCTCATGTCAATCCATTTCACCTCCTCAAGCAATGTATGTGCCACCAGTACTTTTACCAAGTTCTCGACAGTTCGGTGCAGCTACGCTACTTCATGTGCCTGCTGCCTGAACGTTTTCTCCATCCGGCTTCTCCAGTCCCCCGGTGCGCTCGATGACTCCGGAGTCTCACTTGTCAACCGTTGCCTGTTCTCGTTTCGCATGTGAGGCTCACTGAGGGTCATGCCTTCTGTGGTGATGCGTTTCTCTCCCGATGCGTCGCCTAACATGCCCTTCGTCTGTCCTACTTCTCCCATCTTCATATTCCTATCGTCCTCGGTCGCCAGCTTTTCGATTCACGCAGGGCCCTCTCCACTTGCGGACGCCATATTTGCTGGGTATTCGGTCACTGGATCTCCTGTCGTCGCATCGCATCTGTCCTGTGCGCACACAACTACTGTGAGTTTCCAACCTCCTCTGGCTGTACAGAGGTGCTAGGAGTGCCGCTCCGGGGTAAATTCGATGCTAAAAGTTGATTGTCGGTGTCCGTTTGTCCATTACTATGGTGGTGGTTGACTTAGTTCGCTGTTTTTGTTTTCGCCAAGACTTTATATCATGTTACCTTATTTAAGCATGCTGTCAGTGCACACAACCCAATAACATATGGTGCAATGGATTGAAATGGTATTCCTCATGCAATTGGAACTGAGCAATACACTGTTCAGCCATCTCAATGAGTTCAGCAGGTTCTCTTTGTGTTGAGAAGTATCTGTAGCCTGCCAATTGGACAATGGTATTGGATCTGTCAGTAGCATCATCCGGAATCGAGAATCAAATTTACTTCCCACTTATCATTATTGTTGACAATAGTGGGGTGTAGTTCTAATTGTGGCAGACAGATGGACTGTGTCAAGTACAAAACATTATGAGAGACAGGCAACAGATAGTTTATGCGCATTGCCTTTGGCAGATGTAATTTGTAAACATTCTAATTGATCTCATTACTCACCCTGTATGGAATGACACACATGTTATACACCATATTTGAAGCACTCAATGTAAGCATATTCCGGGTCAACGAACAGATCAGATTGCCAACATCGAGTATCACTGTTTTCAGGTCAGCTACTTCGTTTATATCCCTTGAATATAGAGGAGTTTCTCTGGTAATGGTTTGTGAATATTATCCAAACCTCCAGCTGTGGCATCAAACTCTGCTTCAATCTTCAGGTTGGTATATTCGGAGCTTTTTCTTGAAACTGCCTTGTTGGGTAATCGTTGTAGTTGGCCCAACAGTGGGCCATCCTCATCATAGCACACACATTGTTGTTGGATACGAATACGGCCAATGAAAGCAGCTGTATCAAATTATCCAGTTCATTGTTGCATAAGGGTGGAAGGTACTGCTCCACTGTCTGGTTCTGGCATTATGACTAGCAATCAGTTTGAATACAAAGTAAGTTAAGAGCCGTTAGTCGATTCTCCAGTGGCAGTAGGCTGTAATGGCAACCGACATATCGCAGGGTAACCGCCCAATCGCCCAGTATATAGTCAGCTTATGCGAGTGCCCTTGCACGCCATCAATACCCTTACCTTACCAATTGAACCCACTTTACTATAATCACTTATTCTCGTTTGCAACTGGATCTACATTGTACTCTTATACGGGGCCGTACACAGACGTACGCCGTTACATAGGCTCAAGTACCAAATTTAATTGTGAATTGATTGCAATGATCAGTTATGATGTTGTAGATTATGCTATATTTGCAGATGATATGAAAGAAACACTGGTTTGCCAGTTCAACCAAATTGAAATTTTTCCGGAATAGGATGGAAGTTGTCAATGTTGTTAGCTGAGTAATAATGACAAGGTTTGTAATTTACTCTGATACGACTTGTTCGAACAGGTTGTTGCCGAAGTTGATGGTGACACCATACCCTCGCCATGAGAATATCCACAGTGGAATGTCATCTGTCTGAAGGGTATGCTGCAGGGCCTTGACTCTGTTACATAAATATATTTCAAAAGCCTTCGTCTTAGCTAGATCCCATTCCACCAAAATCATTACTTCTCACCTATTGCCATACATAACCATACATTGCAGGCATTTGAAATGTTTGGACGCTCATTAGTCATTGATAACATATCAAATGTTACTACATTTGGAGTTGTCATAAATAAAACATATTATTTATTGGTGTAGTAGAATATCTGAAACAACTCATATTCATCTGATATCCTGCGTTGCCTCTTTATCTGGCTCTCATCTGCTGGTTTGGCGATACCTGCAATTAAGTCATAGACTCTATGTTCTGAAAGATCAACAGCCAATAAGTGGGTAGTATGGACTTTGTTAATCATCAGTAGGAGGTTATCAAAATACTCAAATAACTGGAATGCTTAGAGCTGACTGACAGCTTTTATACAACCAATCTACCAGTATGTCAATATGTAGGATTTATTGAGCACTCCAGATTCGCAATAAGAGAGTCATCAACTGATAGGATCTCTGTGCACCAGAATTGTCTCCATGAGAGCTCTTTGGATGTCAAGAAATACAGAATATTGTGGTGATTGCACTGCTCCAAGACTTTGTGATAGGTGCCTTGAAGATAGTGATACCAATATTTATATGTCTCAACTATGGCTCTGAGCTCCCATTTGTACATGACATAATCCTGCTCAACTATTCAGCTATTTCCGCATTATTGAGTAACTTGTTGAAGATTTTCAGACCAACAACATCATTCAAAAATCCATCAAACAGGTGGTTACATGTGACACTCTGGATCATAATTCGTTGAATCTATTTGAAATCTGGCAAAATTGCATTCTTAGATAAGACCTTCTGAGATTTCGCAGTGCAAGCTTGGCATTCCCCTACCACTTACATTTTGAAATATGTATCTCCTGTTTTTGGACTGCTGCCAACATGGTGTTCAATTTTTAGTTACCTTACTTGTCGTTACACATAGCAAGTTGACGACCACTATATACTGACTACGCGGGATAACAATTAATCACTCGTCTGATTAACCAATCGAATTATATAATTCTCATTCTGCAAGGTCATATGACCTCCACATTATTTGAACGATTCTCTTTCCATTGCCAATGAAATCTGAAAACACCATTTACAGCAAACCATTCTACTAACAGATAATCAATGGTGGTGACTGGCTTGATACTCTGCCACATCAGCAACAACCCTAGTTTCCGTCAGCAACACCTGGGTGATGCTGACGGCTCTGGCGGCTCTGACAGAACCTCGTACCCTCTGACTGTGAATTACATGCTACCCGTCGCGCAGGCGAAGGGTAGCATTGAATACTTACCCTGTGGCCGCTATTATACAACGTCTCTTATTCTTGCGATGCGTCGCATTGTATATTACCCCATGTCAGACGAAACCTCTAAGCATTTATTTCCAGACGTAGAACACTGTACGGTCTCAGCCTTGGTTCCCAATCACTGCCTTGATTTACAAGGGCAGTTAATTAATGACTTAAAATCACACGTGATTCACAAATTTATTGCCAACTATATACAAATAATCATGGTAGATCTTGGATGCACTTGGGGCAGCACTTGGAGCTAGTACACGGGCGGAGAAGATTGATACAGGCTGCGTGAAAACAGTTGGGCTGGCGGGTGACGATTGAGATTGGCTGGCTTACCGCTACCTGGACGTGATCGAGCCATGCTGGCTCTGGACGCGATCGAGCTGTACTGGCTCTGGGATGGCTGGACACGATCGAGCCAGGCTGGCTCTCCGCTGGCGGGAGATGATCGAGCTGGACTGTCTCTCGGCTGGCTGGACATGATCGAGCCGTGCTGGCTATATGCAATCGAGCCGTCGGTTAACATTGTCTGTACATCTGATAGCATTGCAAATAAAGAGAGTGACTGTGAGAGAGAGAGAGAAGTATCATAGAGTTGAACATAGAACTTAGAACATAGAACATAGAATGCAAATACGGTTTAAACTAAGGGGGTGGAAAAGCGTCAGACTATATATGAAGGGAGCATATCCGGCCTTGGCAGCCAAGTGCACTTACGAGGCCAAGTGCGCTTGCGAGCGAATTGCACTTACGAGGGCCAAGTACGCCTGCGAGCCCAGTGTACTTACTAGGGCCAAGTGTACTGACGTGGGCCAAGTGTACTTATGAGAGCCAAGTGCATTTACGAGGGCCAAGTGCACCTACAAGGCCAAGTACACTTACGAGTTCAAGTGTGCTCACGAGCCAAATACACTTATGAGGCCAAATGCACTTACAAGCCAAGTGCACCTGGCACCGCCATTACACTGGGTCTTGGCTGGCTGGACAGGATCGAGCCGGGCTGGCTGGACGGGGTTGAGCCGGGCTGGCTGGACAGGATTGAGCCCGGCTGGCCGGACGGGATTGAGCTGGGCTGGCTGTCCACTGCACCCATTCCGACATATGGCCACAGTTGCCCAAAAGGCCAGAGTGTTCTTTAAAATAGGAGACCGACAGAGAGAGAAGAAACGGTGAAGCTGTGTTCAGAGGGCGATACGCAACACGACGTATGGTATTCATGCCGGGAGCAGAGTAAGCCGCCACCGGGGTGTCCATGCCTGGAGTATGCCGCTACCGGGGTATATCTGACAGCTCTGATGGAGCGCGTCCACTCTGACGGAGACATTCCACCCGGACCGAAATTCATTTTGCTGATGCAGCTCATGACATAGACAGTATAATGTAGTTAGAAAGGATGTAGAAACGAAAGGACCTCAGTTTGAATAATAGCTTACGATGCCTTCAATGACTACTCTTATGCACACTGCTTATAACATATATTTTCAAAGTCGAAAGTATTACATTTGCATAGGAAATGTGAGATCGAAAAGAATCAAGGGGTCTGGACCCGACAGGTTTGAACGACTGATGTCAGCACAGATTCTCATCATCCAACTAGACATTTTTGGGGGAATGGTATGGCAGGTGCTGCAGAGAAGTAGAGCATAGGTTAGCCAAGAAAAGTCAGTGGTGCGAAATGTGGTTCGATAGTAAAGCTCATGACAAAAGGACAGCTAGAATTGGTTGTTAGAATGAGAACATAGAGGTGTCAAGAAATCAGCAATCTATGACCCAATTTGAGATAAGCTTGTGGATGAGTTGAACAAGCCTCAACAATATTCATTTCGAAAGGCCAATTTCCTTGTCTTGAATCCATTGTTAATTTCTCATCCTGTACGAATCTTCATAACTTCTATCTCAAGCAAGTCCTACAAACTTGCAATGACACAAATTGAGCTGGTACAACCTGAAGTGAAACTCCTGGTGTTACACTTTGATTGTTTTTCGGCGCCTTTATAAGTAGCACAGTAAGTAGAGGTGCCGTGTTTGTATATTTCCTGTGGAACCACCGGAAGAACTCAGAAAACCCAACAGGATCATACAAATGCCGAACATTATGTATGGTTATTCTGTGTCCCATCATTGCGATGTAGTCCATTTTGATGGCATAATCATATGGGGACCACATGAACCTGAGCACTTTGACTTCTGAATCCTCAAATTCCAACTTCTTCACCTTGCAGAAGTGGCCGAAATCCTAATACCATCATTTCACCACATATATCTGTTCCTTAGATTCCTTCTCATTCCCAACATAGCTTAAGACATTATCAAGGTACGACCTGACATATTTTCGAATCTATGGTAACATGCAGTCATCTATACAAGTTTAAAGAGTTGCCTGTATATTTTACAAGCCGAATGGGATGACCTTGTACTCAAAGTGACTATATCGACTTTGAAATGCCCTGATGTACAGGATACTCTCTGTGATTATGATGTGATGATTGGTACTATAATGGTTTCATTTGGTGCAGATCCTGGAACTGCCAGAACAGTCAGTGTACCCGAAAATCAATGGAAGGCTGTCCTCATTGTTGATTGTGATTGCTTTATGAGGTCGGTTGTCAGCACATAGGATCAATATAATAAAGTTATTCTTTGCAAAAATAATAGTCACTGCCAATGCCTACGATAACACACACATATAGCCCTGAGTTCAATCGATATTTATGTTAGAGTTAAATTTTTACACTTCAACTTCGGAAAGATAGTATATCTGCCCAGTTTGAAAATTATAACTGAGTTCTATAACAATTGCATGGTTATTTGATCATTACAGGGTCATAATATCTGGCTTGGCCTTACTAAGACTTTCAACCAATTCTTCATTGTTAGAGACAATGTATCGTCCATGGTCAGTAACTTCAGACACATTTCTGTTTAATCTGTTTGTATACTACGTGTTGTGGCAGGCGGCCTAAGGCTGTGTAATCACAGTTACCATACAGTATATAGTCAGTTAGGGGAAGTTCTTTGCATGCCCCCAACACAAGTCCCTACTGAAGCTATCTCATCCTTCAATACACATTTGCAACTGTATCAACACTAATTTACTGATACACAATACTACTGTTTAATATTTAGTTTATTTTGCACATACACTTGGGGGAGGGTAGGAATTTCTGGGGTTGATAGGCAAGATTGGTTCTCTTACAAAGGATCAAAGCTCCATTGTTCTGTACTCCCATTGTGACCCACAAACCCAGTAGTAGTTGCACAGATATTCCAGTGGTGAATATTCCAACTCCAACAGCTGCGGCTTTTATTTGTCATTGTCTGCCATTCCGGTGTCACCTTGACTCTCCAAGTGGCTGATATGGAAAGACTCGTTGAATAGTTTATGGTATTGCATAAGTTCTAGAGTGCACCCTTTCAGAATCTAATCGTAGCTAAGAAATTCTCAGATGCAGTGGATCTGGGTATTTCAATATTTGTTGTAACAGTTTCTTGTACCTGTGTGTCACTGCTATGTACCTGGAAGGTGTTGCAAAACTACACATCATTCTGTTTCCAGGGAGCATCCCCTTCATTAATTCGGACATTGATCAATCGCAAATACTTACAATTTAAATTGTGGTTTCGAAGACAGCAATATCCAACCCCTTGTACAAAATCATCGGCCTACATTGGTATGAATAGTAGAAATAACTTTCCAATCAGTTTGAGATGTTGCAGGTACTGAACTCTCACATCCAGTCCAGGCTGGTACACTGACACTCCATCACATAAGCTTTTAATCCCAGTCTGGTGATGCTAGTTGAATGATCTCCCATGTCCAATTCTTTTACAGTGTTTGCAGAAATAAAAATCCAGGTTGTGTCACAGTCAATAGGTACTCTTATTAATTGAATTTCACTTTCTCAATCAGGAATTTCGACTTCTGTTGTGATTTCAAATGAATCCAGGTGGAACTATGTCCCAACATATTGGTTTGATATATTTGCTCTTTTACTCTGTAGATCGTGCTCCGTTGAAAACATATTAGTCACCTTGAATCTCTTGAACAGTTGCTATCACTCCTCTCATGCTGAGGATCCCTATTCCCAGCTCAGTTTCATTGAACATTTACTCCAAGCTGAGTGTTTGAAGAGTAAAGCTAGTATTAGGACTTTTAAAAGCAGAATGACTGCTGGCATCTGTCGTGACAGGTACCTTACGTACTCAACGCAAGGTTATATTTGTCAGTGAAGGTGAAACCAGAACATCAAATACATTTTTCTGTTCTAATGTTGTGAATTCAGCAAGAGCATTTTCCATAAGCTTTCAGTTTCTCATAGATTTCAAGGTATCACAGGTATGTCCATTTGTGTTCTGTCGTTTGGTTTGTATCCAGAGACAGAGGGTAAATCTTTAGACTATGTTTGCAGCTCAGGTAAGGATGGTCTGAATTCACGTTTTGGTTCACATATCTGCAAACCGGATGATTATGGTTGCTTGTTATGATTCGTTTGCACTTGCCAATTATGCTTGGTTTCAAAATCCGAATATTGGTTTCAAGTTTGTTAAAATGATACATGGTGATAAGATTGTTGGTAGGGTCGCACTGAACAATTTGGAAATGAGCTAGATTATGTAGATTGAGTTATTGATTGTTTGTAAGACCACATGCCAGTGTGGATGTGAGTATGTACTTAATAGTTAGGCAGCTGCCATTACATCTAACCATTCATGATCTGCATCTTCCTGAGCTGTATTCCTGTATGTAATGATTAACACAATTGTAAATCCAACCTCGTAAACCTTCCAATGGTATCTTTAATCCTGCTACCAATAAGTACATCTTATGTGTCACCATCCAGTATATTCAACATACAGTGAATGTCTACGTCAGGAGTTTGATAGTATGATCCCTACCTGTACTATTTGAACCAAACCGTTATTCAATTAGAAGAAAAGAAAAGAAACTGTCCATTAACCACTGTAACCTCCAGAGCGACACATCAACAGTCGATGTGGCTCTGCTACCCCACAGGGCATTTCTATATTCTAGCCGACGCTTTCCAAGATATCATTCGTCAGGCTCGGTGATAATGGGATTGGTAAAGGTCATTGGTTATTAATATCAATTGATGGTATAATCGGTATTGCAACGAGGTTATTGGTCAATAGTGCTATCCCATTATGTATCAATTGTATATAGTTCAATAATCATCGTACTTGTGATGTTCCCCAACACAGGATGTACATACAATCTGATCAAGTATACTCGGGCCTTTCAATGATTTTGTTATCCGAATATCCTTCATTAAATGTTTGAAAATCCAAATATTCGTACCAAGAGTGAGATTTAAATTAGTACCTGGTAGTACTTCATATACTGATTAATATGCACTGCAATATTGACTGCGGTGTGATGAAATTGCACATTAATAAGACCTGCTTCAGTTTAGCCAATAGGGTGCAATTCTGTGAAATATGACAATTGTGATCGCATTTGCTTGCAATTCTAATATTATATATTGTCATGCCACTTACCCTTGTTAACAACTGCTAATGTTGTCCTCCGAATTTCGCTTTCTCTTCAACTAATGCCTTCCGACTTTCAGTCCCCTATCAATCTTACCTTGTTGTTGAATGTTATGTTGACTTGCCATCAGTCTGGGATTGTGTGGAGTCTTTCACAAACCTCGATTTGTTTTCCACCTGTGTTCTGACCTTTAACCTTCTTTCATTTTAAACGTTCTTGCTTTCAACTTCGAGTTGATCTGGGTAGTCAATGATGTGTGACAATAGATGAAGGATCAGCCATAATTTATGAAATCAGATGGACAAAATGTATCCAATTACTCATATTCAATATCAATTTCAAAGTTTACATGCTGGTATATATAGATATGTGTGTAAATACTGTTAATGATTTGAATTGAGAAATCAGATTCAATTATTATTTTATAGACATTCATGTATGCCAAGCCTGTCCGCTCGAAGCATTCTCATTGGTCAACAGGGAACATGCCTTCAAAGATTATTATTATTGGGTGACTTGATACTACCACATGCTCAAGAAACTATGAACTCCAAACATTCAAGTTCAATTAGGTCTTCAGGTTTCACTCAGATCACAAAGAGAATTATGCATGAAATATCTGGAATTTGCACTCTTTCACCCCCAGTCCCTTATTGGAAGTATATTCAATATTCAAAGAGTGGCTTTAAAATAATATTCAAATCCCATGAAAAACTGATTTTGTTTCCACAACCGCACCATGAATATTGACATTATTATAAATTTGTCATCCGGATGTGAAACAGAAACTAATTATGCATCTTTTATACATATATTGCTATAGCAGTTGAGCTAAACTCATGGACTTGATTGAAAACCGGAAAACTACTCCTTGCCACAAATATACATTGGCAGATCTAGGCACCCAATGGCAAATGAGAAGTAGTAATACATCGAGGCAGATACACTATACCTGATCGTATACTGAGGCCAATCTACATACACATCTGTAACTATACATAGGTGCATAATTAGTAATAAATATATGAGGCCAGATACTCAGCAGTGAATATACCTTGGCAGATATATCAGGGCAGATACTCTGGCAGATATACAGGAGCAGGTACACTCTTGCCAATAGTATACAGTGGCTGATGTAGATACACAGTGACAAAGTGGCAGATTGGGCTATACATCAGTGTTTATACTGTAAATTGTAATTCGTCAGATCAGACCCTTCAGCATATATGTGGTCATTAACAGTAGTGAGAAAAACAACTGGAAAACAGCCGGAGATATTCAGCAGCTAATGCAGATTCACAGCAGCTAATACACTGTAGAGAATATATATATATTAAGGTCGATTCAAATACATGGCAGTGGGTGTAGATTAGTACTAATACAGTTGCGAATATACAGTGGCAAATCAGGATACACTGTGGTAGATACATAGCAGCAGATGTACTGCTGCAGATTTAATGCATGATATACTAAGGCAGATCCATATACTCAGCCACAAATACACATTGATGAAAACACAGAGCAGCAGGTAACTAGAAGTAAATATATAGTCTGAGTGGCTGATCTGTATACACATCAGCAGAAACACAATATAGGATATATAGTGGCATATATACATAGTGCATATATACTGTCACAGGAATATAGTCAGCATGTATATACCAACAGATTCTGATGTATTATGGTGAATACACAGTGATAGATATATATCGGTAGGTGTAAAGTTGCAAATTCTGCATCACAGTATTGTATAGAGAGCAGTAGATATATAGTGGCTGATCTTTATTCACAGCAGCAAATATACAGTATTATCATTATATTAACATTCATGTATACCAAACCTGTCCACTGGAAATATTCTCATTGGTTATGAGTTGTTTCAATCGTGGCTACGTTGTATTGTCATGTTTATAGACATCAATGAACGTCAAGCCTGTCCGTCCCAAGAAATATCATTGGTTTTGTTTTGTTTCCATCATGTCTATGTTGCATTGTCAGGGGGATTGTTTTCCAGAGCCACAACTCCATCGTCAATGGTTATAATTTGTTTCCATCCTGACTGTATTACATTGTGAAGTTCGTTTTCTAGAACTGCAACTTCATTGTCATTGGGTTTGTTTTGTTTCCATCCTGGCTGAATTTTATTGTCACATTAGTTTCCCAGAGACACAACTCCATCCTCATGAGATACTCCATTTCGATCACCTCTCTTCGCTACTGCTTTTTGATCACTAATCTTTGCCACTACTACTTTTGAATATGTGTCACTTTCACTGCTGTAATATCATATACCCACTGTTTGCCGTATTATATGGTATTCCATTTGCTCTCCAATCATACTGAGTGTCACACTGATACTACACTAGCTGCATATATTTTGCTCTGGATTTCCTCTTTATTCATTTGTATTGTATGGCTGGTGGTAATAAAAAGTCTGTTCAACTTGCTGAATATCAGCACTTCATCCAACCGATGTTTCTATCACTGTACTTTATACCTATCTATCTACTACTGCGCTTGGAACCTATCTTTCACCAAACCACCAAATGGCTTCGTCTATGCAGTTTTCATCCACATTTGTTCATGGTTTCATTGCTCTGGAATAAGTAGTGCAGATGCCACTTACACAATTGAGGACTTGGCATAATATTGCCACAGTACCTGTTCCAGAGTTTGACTGTCTCGAGGATTCATTTGAGTATGAAATCTTGAGCTCATTCGTGTCAAATAACAATCATGCTTGAGATATTCATAACGACTATTCTCAGTCAGGCATGGCCTTCTATTCGTCTGAGAATATTATTTATGTCTGTACAAATTTGCTGCGTTACCCAACCATATGTTAATACTTGATGCCACAGAGCATCACATATGTGAAGCATCTCCTATGCTCCATTGGCTACAGATGGGATTGACTATTTCCAAGATTTGATATGGATATACGTATCACCGTGACAACACATGCAATGGCATGCCTGATTGATATATGTGGTTCAGTTGAGACGGTATATCAGACCATCCCTGAATATGGGGTATACCAAGGGTTCAAGAATAAAACCGCTTGTGGTGAACGAATTCAATAGATCTGTCAACTTCATCTTGCCAGTGTTAATAACTTTAGGCAAGTATTTTCAAAAAATACCACTGCTATAAGTCAACTGTGTAATAACCATCCATGGCACTGAATTGGACCGCTATAAAGTAACTGTCATCATTGTTGAGATGATAGAGGAGTTTTCCATGATGTCCAAGTCGTCCTGGAGCTCAACCGCCAGGTTTTCTGAGATCATCAATAATTCTGAGACTCCTTACAGGTAAGTCTGGATTGACGCATAATTTATCACCTGTTCGCAACCGCATTGTCGTTAGATCGTTCAGGTATATCACGCAAACCTTGAGCCTCCCAAATTCTGCATCAGTCAGACAGACCTCATGCTATGGAAGAACTAGACTATAACACCTACAAGTTGAGTAGTCAGCCTCTTGCGAACCATTACCAACTGAACTCAAACTGATGATTTATCATCATCACTAATGTTTTCTGTGGTCAGCGAGCATACTGGTGGTGATGAATCAAATATACCACCAGTGGCAGAACGATTTAATGCGTAGGATCTGGGTTTTGAGGACACTCTTGCAGGAAAGAAAGCCAGAAGATCTGGCTGTTTGAAGGCTGAGCTACAAATTACTTACAACCTGATGTGTGTGTTGTTTGTACATACGTTTGATGACCACATTCGTGCAAAGCCTATTCCCCATCTTTGCTCATTTTATCACTGTCTTTGCATTTTCTTCCTGACTGAGTGTAACTGGTTCGACTGCCACACAAGGCAGCAAAGCCGTCCCCACTGCTAGTATATATATAAGGTTATGAAGTGTGTACAAGACCACTAACACGTGGTAACTGTACCCTCTGTAATTGCACAGGCCCCAATAAACTTCATTAAAGTTTATCTTAAGTATTTCAGAAATACCACTCTGAGATGCACAGGGCTTGAATTTTACAGCAGCTCAGATTTTATTCCTCTATGTATCATGTGTTACGGAATCCTGAGGTACTGTGTTTGGTTGCAACTGGAATATGACTTTATTATCTGCAGCTAATACAAATATGCTCAAACGGTCTTATTTTGGTAATTGCATTCCGGATTGATCCAGGTGAAATTGTAAGCAACAAGGTTGAACACCTGATACTTGTTGCCATCTTGTTTCTAGCAATGATATTGAAAGTGTTCAATAACAAAAAGTTATAGGATATGCTTGGGGAGTAGGTTTGTGCCCCATAAAATGTGATTAGTCATGCTTATATTTTGTAGAGCAGGCTGAGGTTAATTCACACAGATGCCGAGAATATTCAGTGTGTACTAATTGTTATCAAGGATGCACTTTGGGAAGCTGTTGCTCAAAATTCGGAAATTTGAAAGAAGGAAGTATAACAAGATATCAAATTCCACACCACCACTGCACAAACATTTCAAATGAAAATCTTCAGCTTAATTGATGATTTGCAAGGGATGTTAAATCTGATGTTAGATTTGTGTCAGTAATTAACCATCATAAGATGCGAGTTCAATATGTGGAGGTTTTTGAGCATTTGATTATTATCTCATGGCCTTCTCTTGCCGGTCATGTATTGAATATAAGGTATGATGGCTGTCAAACGTAATGTTGGCAACTAAGCAGATCAGTTCAGGGTGGATCGAACAATGGAGGGGTTCAAGTTGGGTTTAGTCTGCGGTTTTGGGAAAGTTTCAAGGTTTGACTCAAACTTCTTACCGAATCCCACATCTGTGAACTTATATAGGTAAGCAAGTTCTTTTCCAATTAGCTTTACTCTGAATTCATCATGTAGTGCATGAAGTTAGGTATGAGAGGAACACAAATCATGATAATCGGGCACAAAATTACTTATTTACTTACGTTCTCTGTTGTGGGATAAAATGGTGGTGTTTGAGACAAATGTCTTGGTAAAGAACTGATTCTCTCGATTCGAAACGGTTAGTAGATGGTACGACCATACCAAGAAATATTTCCTAGATTCCTAGTACTACTGAAACATTTCGTGTATGTCCTATTCTTCAATGGCATGACCCAGTATGTTAATCCTTGTATCGGTTAGTATCTTTGTCGTGATTTTCCATATGATCACTGATCTTGGGCTCCAGTAAAAATATCTGATTCAAACAGGACCTGGTACAATACCGGTAACATCACTCCAGATTTGCCAGTACAAGTAGTATTCTTACTGCTTTCAGGACTTGATTGCGATGGAAGTTATCAACATTCACTCATGATGTGAATGTCATTCAAGCTAAAGATTCGACACAAAGATGTTTGGATTTCCAATGCATATATTGTTAAGGCTTGTTCTCCTCATCAAGAAGCTTGCCCTTCTACCCTTGCAGATTCTAGAGGTCTTTATATCTCTATCCTCTCGCTCTAACAATTACTTCTTTCTACACTTGTCTCATGAGCACCTTCACCTAACCTTGTTTATTCACCAATACCCTTCCTGCCCTTCACCGCTGTTTCGGAACTTCCAAACCTTTCCATTTAAATCTCCAACTCAGACGAATAGAACCCCAACTGATATCAGTCGTTCTAACTTCTGTGCTTTGAACCTATTATATCCTTTCGATTTCTTTGCTTCCAGGCGAATGGTATCCTTTCCATTGAGATGGACATTAGGGACTTTGGCACCTACGGTGTGCACACACATGCTTTCGTAGCTACAGCCTATCAGCTGTCTTCGCAATATCCATGGCATGAGCTGGCTGAATATCTCCCCAATAACCATCTATAATTCGTTATCAGTGGTGTGGTTGACTGCATAACAGCTCATCTGATTTCATTGGGTATGAGTGAAAATCTATATAGTTTTGATGACGTCCAGGTATGCTGCTTGTACTATCCTGATACATCTATCATCGAGTGATCGTAGGTGACCCCATTCATATGGCCATTGGAGATGTACAACTTGTGAGGTGTAACAGTATCCACCTCATTACAGAGTTCATCTCTGAACGATCATACTAAGCTGCTCTTTCTTGCTTTGGTTAAACATGGCCTCTTGTGCACAAAACCCAAAGTTATTCTTTTCTTCCTTGGTAAAATATGACTCCTTGTGTCCAAAACCAATTCCATTTCACAGGTATCTTGCTAGCCATTAAAAACCCTTCATGGGGAAAAGGTACTTGTGCAACCTCTTGTCCTTAGCTACCTGAGGGTTCTGCTTATGATAATCCTTCAATAACCTCTTGTCATCCAAATTCTCATATGATTCTTAAGTCCAATCTCCTGCATCTGGATACCATTTCCATTTGACCAGACATAGCACCTTCTTTCATTCCTTGCTATATTGGCTGCCCATAATCTCTTCAATCTCATAACCTGTTTCGTATTCATAGACTTCTACATCGTAACTTCGTTCGCTTTCTTTGCTGGTAGTGAGTTTTGGTGCAGTCTGATTGGAACAGTGGCCGTTCGATAAGGTTCAATGAGAGAGACATGTAAAGCATTATGGATCCGCCAATGCTTAGGCAACTCGAGATTTATTGCTGTAGGTGAAAGTACCTTTAGCACCTTAACAGGACCATGCAGCTTTGAATCCAGCTTTCTAGATGGACATATGGTCGTAAGGTTTTTCCCATTTAGCATGACTTGATCACCAACTGAATGCTTCAGATGTTCCTTGGCACACTTATCATTGTACTTTCCCATTGTCTCTTTAGCCTTTTCCAAGCATTTTCGATATAGGTTATGCACACTAGATATCCAATTAACATAGTTTCTTGATGCTCGATTCTTTGCTTCGGCTTCATTATGCCAATTCGTTTGGGAATCGCATCTGTAGTTCGCAAAGATGGGTGACATGCCAGTCACCGTGATAAGTGAGTTGTTGTAGGCGTATTCTGAGATTGGCAACATCTCTGACCAACTATCTTGTTCGTAGTTGCAGTAATTTCTCAGTCAGCACTCCAACATCAGGTTCACTCTTTCCGTTTGACCATCCGTCTGTGGATCAAATGGTGAAGACATCTTCAACTGAATATTGAGAGCTTCATCCAAACAAGACCAAAATGCGGATGTGAACCTGGAAACTTTGTCTGATACTATGTTGGAGGGTAGACCAAGGAATCTCCATACTTCTTTTGGAAGATCTTTACCAGGTCTGTGGCCTTCCTCTTGCCATCTTTTATTGGGAAGAAGTGTGCCATCTTTGTGAATATGTCAACAATGACCCAGACCGATGAACAACCATCTGACATATATAAGTCGATAATGAAATCCATAGAGATCGAATCCCATTGACTGTATGCTGATTCGAGAGATTGTAGAAGTTCATATCGAGCGTCTCAAGCAGCTTTGTTCTTTTGATATTCAGGACATGAGCAGACATAATCTTCAATGAATTTCTCCATCTCTGGCCAAAAGACGTTTCTTCGAACCAACTCAATTCTTTTTTGTTGTCCTATATACCCAGCTACCTTGGAATAATACTCTGCTTCAAGTATCTGTTTTCATAACGGCAGATCATCCGTGATCTACAGCCAGCCATTATAATAAAGGGCTTCGTTTTCGAACGAGATATCAGGGCTTGGACTACCTTCCATTGCTCTAACATACTCTTCCTGCCACGCAGCATCATTATTTGCAGCACCTACCACTGCCGCTAATAACCAAGAATTGAACTTGACTACTGAATTGACCTCAACATAGCAGAAGAATTCATAATATGTTCGCCTCGTAGCTTCGCTGTTGTCACCTCAACTGTGTTTCCTTCAGATATTTTTAACTGGTCGAATCTTAAAACACGGTGTATTGGTTTATTTTCATTTTCTTCGATACTACCTCTCCCCTTTTTTGTTCAGTTCTCCGAACGCCTAGATAATGCATCAGGTTTCCCATTTGCACTGCCTGGTCAATAGAATATCTTGAAATAATAACCAGCTGGTTCCTGTGCCCAACGGGCTTGTCTCCGATTCAGTATCTTAGTAGTGGTGAAGTACTCAAGATTCTTGTGGTTGGTAAACACATTAATTGGATGTGTTGCTCTTTTGAGATAATGTGTCAACTAATTGAAGGCAGATACTATTGCTAGCATCTCCTTATCGTGGATTATATAATTAATCTCTGCCTGATCAATCATTCGAGAGTGGTAGCCGACAGGTTGCAGCTGCCCATCGACCACTTGGGAAAGCACAGCTCCAATGGCAAGGTCTGTAGCATCAGTCTAGATCACCACATGATGTATAGGTTCAAAGTGGCGAAGGATTGGTGCCTCAGTAAAACACATCTTCAACAAATCGAAAGCCTGTTGACAGTGTGGATTTGCCTTCTAATCGAACTGCTCATCAGTTTGTTTGGTTAGGTCTGTAATTAGCTTGCAGATTCTTGAAAAGTCTGTAATGAAGGGTCAGTAGAAATTGGCAATCCCAAAAATGATTGAACGTCCTTCACAGAGTCTGGCATTTCCCACTTCAGGATGATATCAACCTTGTCTTCTGCAATGCTGACACCTTCTCCCGATATAATATATCTGAGGAATACAACTTGTTTGTGATACCATTCGCACATATCTGGTGCTATACCCAGGTTGTTTTCATGCAATCTAAGAAGGACTTCTGTTGTCAATTGTACATTCTCTACTTCGTCCTTGGAATAGTTAAGGAAATCATCTATATAATCCACCACTCCATGATCGATTAGATCTCACAGGATCTCGTTCATCATATCTTGGAACGAGGATGGCGGCTTGGCTAATCCGAAGGGTATAACCATATATTCATAATATCCATATTTTGTACGAAATGCTGTTTGCCATTTGTCACCATGCTTGATTAGAATAGTATTATAACCAGGTTTTAGGTCAATATTCGGAAAGAGTTTGAAGCCGTTAACTCTATCCCTGAGTTCGTTTATCAGGGGCAAAGGGTACCGGTTCATAATTGTGACATGGTTGAGTCCTCTGGAATACACCCTCAACCTTAAACCCATCGTATGAGGCACCAGGTCGAAGAGTATTGGCACTCCAGCTGGTGACTTGCTTGGACAGATCTTGCCAAAATCGGGCATTTCTTCTAGATACTCTTTAAGAACCGAAAGATCTATTTCAGAAAGAGCATAGATGGGACCCCACAGAGGTTGCTCCCTTTCTTTCGAGTTTATTGCATGGTCAAACGATCAATGAGGCGGTAGAGTGTTGGCAGTTTCTGCATTATAATCTGACTGAAAGTCTCCATTCTTCCTTGGAATTCGCTCGACACAATCGATTTGCATTTCCTTTGCTGCATTAATACGCATAGACCCAATCACTCCGTTCCAGTGTGGATTAGTACCAAACTTGAGAATACTATCGTCAATTCAATCGAGAATGTACTAAAGGCTGCATTTGTGCAATGCTGATGACAATGCTTCGATGTGAAATGGACATTATCACCTTCTTCAGTGACTCCTCTGAGTGCTCCCTGCTTGACGATCCACCAGTAAGATAACAAAATATCAGTTGCTGATTCCATACGACCGATTTGGAAAGATTCTTTGGTATAATTGCTTTCATACCGAACAGTAACTTGAAAGGTATACTGCCATCCAGCTGCCTCTACAATCTTGCCATTGAAGTTCTCAACTGACTTTGGTTCTGTTCGAGTTACAAATGGAACACGATTAGACTCTGTCCACTTCTTTGACATCATTGGTGAATGACACCGTGTGTCCAGAAGGACTCTTACCAGGACATTCTTCTTATTCTTGAATAATGCAAACATGCATACTGTGGGTCTTGAACCAGTCTTTGGTATTGGAGGTAATGACTTTGCTTTCTTGGGTACAGGTTGAGGTGCTTCGGCCAAGGCCATGCGTTCTTGTTCTTGTTGCGGGGCAACCATAATGAACTCCCTTAGGACACAGCTCCAACTGCAACGGGTTGTGGTTTTAGTAAGTGTATGGGGTGTGCGGGTGTTTTCGAAGACGATGTGATAGTTTTTTCTTTGCTTTTTAGGTACAATATGACGAGCATATTTCGATTACTGAACTCATCCTCAGGCACCCTTTTTAAGAACAGGAAGAAGTCATTTCTGATCAAACAAAACTCCAGATACGACAACTGTGCGTGTCTATACCCGAAAGGAAAGATCGCAATCCTAGAACTTAAGAAAAGACATAAGAAACCCAGTGTCTCTCAATCGTCAATTTCCATCCCATCAGAGTCTACCTCATACAATATCCTCGAGGGTGCATGAGTTGCAGACACTATGTTCCTATCAGCCAAACTCCTCGGTCTGACTTTCAAACTGGAGGCTGTAGTCTCCTGCTTCAGAGATTCCTCCAGATCCTTGGGTTTATTGTTTTTCTTCCCAGACAAAGCCTTGATGGGATTCTTAGAGAAGAACCGTCAATCATTCTCACAGAATCCACAACTTTTGCATTCGTTGCATTTCGTGCTTGCTTCTAACAATCTTTCAGGAATACCCTTAAGGGCTTCGCCCTTATCAGTGTGAATAGGCTTCGGATCCTTCTTCTCAGTTTGAGGTGTCTTCGGATCAGAACCTTTGTGTTTCTCTGGATTCTTTTCTTGGTTCTTATCCTTCCCCTGGTACTCATCTCTCTTCTGCTTATTTGCCTTCTTGCCTTGGGAGTTGTCACGGTTCTGATGAGACCTATTCATTTCTACCAACTGATCTTCGTATATGATACACCCAGTCGCCTATTTAATTCAATGAAAGCTCGGTCATCCTTGGGTGGTACTTCTGCAGTTGACATTTGATCCAATATTTCGTCTTTCATTCCTTGTTCAAGGGAATGGATGTAGCAGGTTCCGCTCAGATATACTTGGAAGTTGAGGGTTTCCATCTTTGTCAAGTATTCCTCAATATCCCCAGTATACTTTGGATCATTCATCTTGCGCAGGAACCTCTTTTTCTCTTGCTTATTGATGAACCTCTCTTGCATTGTATTGGTGAAGGATTTCCAGTTATTAATCTGAAGGAACATCTTCATGTTTTCTTCGCAGTTATCATACCAGGCTAGGGCCTTATCTTCCAAGAGCCTGCCAACCATGTTGATCTTATCGATGTCATTGTGCAGGTCGTCACGGAAATACTGTAGGTAACGTTCCACTGATTGAATCCAACTTGGATATATGTCTGTGGGATCCTTCTTATCCCCTTTGAAGACGGGAGGCATTGGCATTTTGCCTTTCTTGGAGGAACTTGGTGGCATGTGAGCGTTGGGAGGTGCAGTGTCATAGTCTGTGCTGCCAGAAGTAGGTAAAGGTACCTGACTTGGATGTAAACTTCCTGCATTACTTCCTCCGCCTCCGCCTCTTCCACCTCCTCCGCCACCTCCTCCACTTACAACTCTTCCTCCACAACCACCTGACCCTCCTTCCTCTTCTTCAGAGCAAGAGAGGCCGGATTCTGAACCTGAATCTCCTGGTGGCGGTGCGGCTCCCTCAGGGTCTGGAGTAAGGGCATCTCTAACCCAATATCCTGCTTCTTCGGTAAGTATAGAGTAACCAATGCGGAATACTTCATCTCTTGGTTTAATATCTCCTTCTTAATGTCCAAGGACAGATCTTGCTAGGGACTTGATAGATTTCTTGGTGGTTTCGTCCGATAACGTAGTCTTAAGGATTCTTGTGAATTTCCGCAACCTTCTCTCCATATCCCTTCGAGTCTTCCATATATTGCTTTCTCTCTTCTTCTTTTCAATGTCAGCCTATTTCTTCAGTTCTGTCACTCTCTTACCCTCTTCGCTGGCTTTCCGCTTGACAATGGCAAGTTCTTCTGACTGATTGTGTACTTGGAGAGCAAGCCTTTCTTGGGCTCATTCCATCTTTTCCAACACACCAGAGAGAGAGGTCCACGCTGCTGATGAGGACTGTATTTGCTTCCGAAGAGCCAGGCATAACTCTTTATAAGCTTCCAAAGACTGTGCCTTCACAAACGCAATTGCAGCACTAACATTGGCCGCAAATACCAGGAACTGGATAACGATATCTGAGTAATATTCTAGCTGCGCCCTCTGCAAGTTATCGTGTACTGAAGCCACAGCATCATGAATCGCGTTTTACCTATACACTAGGACTTCGTATGCTTTGACCAACTCAGGGAATACCTATCTGATTTTGGTGTTGCTCGTTTGGATCTGAGTAATTAATGCATCCATTCGGTTCAACTCTTACTGAATGCTGTTTATCAAAGAGACTACCCAATCAGGAATGTCATTTCGTACAATGGGTTCATAACGGACTACATTTTTCCCTTTGTCTGCTTCTATTTCCAACCCACTTTCTCTTCGTACCAGCGTCACTGCCTCCCCCATTATTGTGTAAGATTTATCGTCGGTCATTGCTTGGAGTATGACCCAGATCTACCCTTAACAGATCCTACTATAGGAACTCAAGATTCGGAAGACAGGGACTAAATCGAGATCCCAATCAATAAGCAACCTACTACCAGCTTCCTGTTGTAACTGTAATGAAGGTTCGTAGTCTGGTGCTTGGGGCATTCACAGGTCTGGGAGGACGATGGTCCCGATTAGGGCTAGCAAGATGACTGTCTTGGGGTATGTGAGGGATTGCTGCTTTCAGATGTGTGCACGGTACAGGAGTTCTGCCTTTGATCGATGGATAGTGACAGCTAACGGTAACTGGATGTAGTGCTTTTCTCGCACACCCTCACAGTGATAGCTTACCTTAGGAAGAGAATCTCTTTCCCAGCTGGTATATAGGTCGAAATATGGTTCGTGGAACCAGCACTCTTCCTGTGGGATGTGGAAGCAAATATCCGGAATATAAAAGCGCATAAGCGTTAAGAACCTTTGACCGCCTTGAGGGTTGAAAGATAGCTTCAACAGAGGTGATTCTTTGCTAAAAATATAATGTAACACAGCGAGTGTCACTCCACATTTGCCAGTACAAGTAGTATTCTTACTGCTTTCAGAACTTGCTTGCAATGGAAGTTATGAACATTCGATTAGAATGTGAAAGTCACTAAAGCTAAAGATTCAAGACAATGATGTTTGGCTTTCCACGGGGTATATTGTTAACGCTTGTTCTCCTTGTCAAGAAGCTTGCCTTTCTACCCTCAGAGGTTCTAGAGGTCATTATACCTCTATTCTCTTGTTGTAACAATTACTTCTTTCTATACTTGTCTCAGGATCTCCTCTACATAACCTTCCTTATACACCAATACGCTTCCTGCCCTACACCGTTCTGCCGGACCTTATGCACTTTTGCACTTAAATCTCTAATAGAACCCCTACTGCCATCATTCTTTTCGACTTCTGTGGTCCGAACGTATCGTATCCTTTCAATCACTTTGCTTCCAGGCAAATGGTATCATTTCGATCGTGAGGGACATTAGAAACTTTATCGGCTACACTGCAAACGAATGTGCTTTCGTATCTACAGCCTGTCAGCTGTCTTTACATTATGGATGGCATGAGCTGGCTGTGCATCGCCCGAATAACCATCAATAATTCCTTATCAGTTGTGTGGTTGACTGCATGACATCTAATCTGATTTTATTTGGTTCAAGCGATAATCTATGTAGTTTAGATGATGGGCAGGGATGGTGCTTGTACAATCCCGATAGAGCTATCGTCGAGGGATGGTAAGTGACCCCACTCCGGTAGCCATTGGAGATGTACAACTTGTGAGGTATAATACCTGGTTGTTCAATATCTGATTTTTACAGACATACAGGCTATAGCCAGCAGAGTATCTACCCTCTTGGATTTGTCAGTGATGCCCCAGATATTGTTATATTACATTCTTGGTCGCATTGGAGGTGCAATTGTAGGTGTTGACTATTTTCTTATATTGTATAATTGAATCTATTGTGAACATTGAAGAACCAATCTTGACAAATGTACTCAGTGAAATATATATGGAAGTATAAGTATGAAAATATTGTAGAAGCAAGTATGTTTGAAGAGGGGTTCATATGAGGAAATATGTTAATCACGATAATGTTAGGTGTAAATTAAATTAAGTGATTTAGTAGAGTAGCAGGCATGAAAGATTATTGCCACAGTACATTTGAACTCCCAGAAGTACAATCTATGTTTGGTACTTTCCTGGCAATATACTTGACCATTCAGGTTGCCAATGTCCAGACAAGACATGGATACATGGATAATCATTGCTATCCACCAGTACAGCTACAAAGCTTCCCTAGCTGCAGGAGACTATAACGTTGCATACAATTCAACAATGAATATACAGACTTCATTGTTTCAGGTTTGAGAGCACAAACAAAGAAATTTGATCTCATAACATGATTTATCATACTACAGATGATACTCAGCTTGCAGTAACCAACAATTTGACTTACAGCCTGGCATTTCCCAAGCCATAATTGAATGTATATGACTGATGTTCTTTTAGACTATCTACCATTACACTCTATAACATTGTAATATACAATGCATATCATACTACAGCTATGAATATAAAGTATAATGTATAAATATTTCAATTAGCAATATGAAACAATCGAAAATTACAATCACTTCAGGAAACAATATTTCTAGACAAAATCAAATGATAATAAATATAACACAAATATAGAAGTTTTACTATTGTGGACACTGATTGGTGTAATTCGGTGATCCACAGAATTGGTACCTTGAGTGATATAAATATATGCAGACGAGATCAATGCTGTGGAATGAATAATCAATGTGTAAGACAATTCAAGTGATTAGAAGCCTATAATACCTTCAATCTGGGGGTTGACTGCACAGTTATAGTCATATATATCTAACGTATATTACAGGCTTAATGGCACAATAGTAAAAACTGTCTAAGTCTTTATTAATTAAACGAAATTGGTTTAAGCACATGGTCAGATCCATTGGTCAACCCACTCAGTGTCTTAAAAAAGCTGCTTCTGGAATATTAAGAATTGAATTCTGCAAGTCATTTAGAAGTCCCTGTCTAAAGAAATATAGATTTGTAGCAGAATTACAGATGGCACTGATTGCCACAACTATGGCACTCTATTGGTTTCATGTCCAGGTAGACAGAAACTTCTCTCAATATCTGTCGAGAGCAAACAACCATCCTGCCGACTGATCACTTATAATAAATAAAGCAATATCCATTGCTACATATGAAGATTGCTCTCTGAATATCTACCATATGACCTGTTTCATAAATTGGTTTGTGGAAAGTACAACAATATATTAGAGTGAACTCAACAAAGAATTGCATTCATTGTAGGGTAGATGTTTGAGTAATTAGCAATTGCGCTGGTGGTAACGAGAAATAATAGCAAATGAAGTTTATTAGCCACTTTTCGCTTGCTGTATAAACAAGAAAGAAACAGTAGAGTGGGCCTTGTATAAGGATGACACATCAAAATGTAGCACTAGATACTTGGTACTTAGTATGGTAGTTAGGATTTCATGCAAGGTGAGAGTGTAATAGTATGTATAGGTATATAAATACAATTAGCAATACAATACGAGAACACAAATGTGGTATTAACATATTCCAATTGTCCTTTTATTACTCAAGAATAACTGCCACTCAAATACTATCTACAATTGCATGGAAGTAAAATTGTAACCCCTTCTATATATATACAATCAGGGGTAGTATAAATCTTCCATTATTGGTGAATATGATAGTATTGCCTATATGTATATGAGAGGAGAAAACAAACAGAAGATAAACTATATATGGCATTGGGAAAAAAACCATGACATGCCCTGGCCGTACGTGGGTCTAGTGCGCATCAAACGCTTCAATCGAAACATCTTGAGCCTCGTCATAGAGGGATACTGCGCGTGCATATATACAACCCCTGGCATTTCTCTTGCACCTCCTGACGCAGCATTCCTTACTGTCGCAGTTATACAGTGCACATAATTCTTACTGTCGCCGCCATGCAGTGCGCTCACCTTATGATCCTCAATACTACTCATGTGACAAATGAGTGCAATGTAAACCTGGACATAAAGCAATGTTCACAGCATACAACGTTTATACGATGCCCTGAATTGCACTAACATCTCGGGAGACGGATACAGTGAAGTGAAGTTACTGTTGTTCATGTTTGATATAAAGCTCTAATATATGCAGTTTTCCGTTCTACACGTCGCAGCCAGCATGAAGTACATCCTCTAAAGTACTCTCTCCTCGTTCCAAATTCCATGCTACCCATCACAGCAAGCATAAAGCATTTCTTCTAAACTACTCTCTACTCGTTCCAAATACACGTTCCAGCCAGCTTGAAGCACATCCTCACAACTACTCTCTCCTTCACACTCATCCACCGACTCCGACTCTACGTCCTCATCCTCATCCTCATCCTAATCCTCATCCTCATCCTCGTCCTTATCCTCCTTATTCTCGACCTTACCATCATTCAGCTGGAGACCGCGTTGTCGCTAAGTATCACTCCTGGCACTGTTAATGTCATCATGCTCATTGTCACTATCATTGTCGCCATCGTCAACACCACCCTCAGCATGGAAAGACAAATCATTTGCAACGGGGTTGCGGATCGCAGCAATAATCGGAGTCTCAATGTTTGGCTGCATCATCAGGGCTCCCATCGCAGTCTTGTTTAATACCACTCGACGATGTTTGGCCATGGGTGGCATGTTCTTGGCTCCTTTCTCATGTTGAATGAGGTTGTTGAGAGCCACCCTTATGGACTGGATTACCTTCTGTCTCAATGGAGATGGGAGATCGTTCCAAATTTTCATGAGATCAGTGTACGTCTCAGCAAAATAAATGTTACATCAATTACATGCATTGTGAAGGCCATACTTACTGCTGTCATTATCTCGGTTGAAGTAGTACTGCCAGTCAGGCCTGTTGTGCCAGATTTCCTCTGCACAGCTGGGTATGTCCCATAATCATCGGGAACTATCAAGTGACCCTATCAACTAAGGTGGCATAGAAAGAAATTGCACCTTTTGATACAATGGCACAAACTATACTGACTCCAATTGTACTTAGATGATATCTATCATATGAGTTGAACATTAGAGAGAAACGAATAACCATTCATATATTCTCACCCTGATGTTCTAGTTCACCAAATGGATGGCATAGAAGATTTTGACAACTAATTGCCGATGGTATCCATATTCAAATCAAAATTGCAGTATTTTCATCGGATGCATTCTGTAATGCCTTTAGATTAGATCTTAATTATTGTAATGCATTTCGGCTAGTTTCATGACCAGAAGGATAAGTTGATGGTGAACTATTGAATAACCCGAAGTTTATGTAGCTTGGGGTATATATCCGTCAAGTCACAAATTGATGGGGCCTTCAATCACCCAATACCAGTGACAATCCGTGGCAGTACCTATTATCGTTATCAAATTCCCAGCAAGAAGATGAACTCATCATGTCTAATAATATTGTGGGGGCCAGGTAAGCACCCAGCATATAGTTACTTTACATGAGACCAGTTGTACTATGATACAATAATCTTACTTATTCGATAACTCACAATTGATACCAACTTTGCCACATATTGCCGGTTGCAACAGAATCTACATATTCACATAGGTACTGGATGGTATACTTCTTTATACTAAGACCAGTCATTGAAAAACAGATATATTTTGCTCATGAAATTCATCAATACCGATTTCCTTATGTCACCTCACTTCTCACATACGAAATCCCAGTATGATGTGTATAGTGATAAATTAAGATAAGTATAATATTCAGACTCATTAATTAACGGTAGTAGAGGTGATTGTCATGTCAATTGAGTCCGATATTGAATTTCATCGACCCTTCTGACTACTCATAAGAAGTTCTTAAAATACTAGAATTAAATCAATCGCATACGTATTAACCATTTATGGTAACCAATATGTTATTGTGAAGCACTAGGCAATACTTAATTGACGATGACTTATACGTATCAGGCCTTTGGTTATGCTGTAATTTCATTTGAAAAAGTCAATTTGTTGGAGATTAACCCAATGTAATATTAACCACCAAAGACATATTGATATTATATATCATTGCAAGGTCAACTGCATTTGATAATTAACTTTCTCCGAACTGAATGGAAGCTACAGAGTACACCTATAAAGTATAAGTATCTATGAACAAAGCTTGAAGCTCACATACTGGGTGTCAGCATTGTCTAGAACCGAACGTACAGAGGATGATAAAATGAACAATAAAATGTACCAACGGAAAATAATCACACAAGCCATAAACTGCAGTTCCAAATAAAAACTATATGACAATTCAAACTCTTTAACATATGATCAGAAGATCTCGATTAGCTTCCACAAGCTGAAACAAGTCCCAATTTTGAATTAAAACTGAAACATGATGTACGACCAAATGAGGAAGTAAGGCCAAAAGATACAAGGTCAAAGAACAAGGTCAAAGGGCAAGGTCAAAGGGAAAAGTCAAAGGGTCACTGGATATCAAAGGTGAACCGAATGCATGAGCACTTTATTCAATATTTGGAACCGGCACTGCCGAGATTGAGGGGTTGGATATGGTTATCGAGATGGGTGCTTCCAAGCCACGAATGTTGTGGATTCAGGATATGCAGATCTGGAGGTGACGTGGTTCAATTAGTTATTCCTTCTATTTACTTCTTATTGTATCCTGATCTGGTACAAATGATATTGACACAGGAATTACGACCTGACACTGGTGATTGGATTTGTCAATTCACCTGATAGCACAGGAGGTCGTTAAGGTAGCATGGATCAGTAGTTGGATTTATGAGGCTTAATGAGAGTATATGATCTTGACTGTAAACATCTTTCTCAATCATGTACAGGTATACCTCCCAAGATACCTGTAGGTCTGGAAGGAAATAATGTAATTGAGGCATGCTGACCGCTCAGTATAAAGTCACTTCGTGTTAGTGCATTCGCACTCTCAATTGATCATCTTACTTCCATACATCACAATTGATAGCAGCTTTACAACTTGTTTTTGTTTGCAACCGAATCTAAATATACACTCGTATTCAGGGCCTTCCTCTTCTTTACACAAGATGTGAAAACATCCTGTATCTTCATTACTTATGATGGTTTTCAATTGTAATTATTCTTATTAATCACTTGCCATACCTTGTATGGCCAATAATACTTGCAATCTAACATGTTGAACAGTCTCGTTGCTTTCATATTTTGAATTGAAAGCCAAACTCTATTTCAGATTTTGAAAATCATCTCCCAGTCCTTGTGGCCAGTGTAACTTAATGTTCTTCAATACGTTTCCAACATATTACATTGCAGTCTGATGAGAATCTCCTTTTGTAAGCAGCCAGGCACGTTGCATTGTTCTTGGACTGTATATTCTATTCAGAGAATTGATTCGGATCCTTTAATTGCTAGGGCAGTTCGTTCCATTACTGGGCCTAAAACTGTATCAACCTGATTTATACATGCACACAGACGATGCAGGTAAATTCGGCCAATGGCCTGAGTTCGATACAATTATCCACCTCATAGTTACATCAGACTCGCTGATACAACTCTATTTACTTTTTCTGATACTCAGATTGTCTGCCTGTCAACAGGTGGAAAGCAATAGAAAGTTGGTAATCGACTTTCTGGTGGCAGCAAACTCAAATTCCTGAATCTCCTTGTGAATTGTGTCCAGTGATTGGTGATGGTGTTGTCAGTGACACCACGATTGCACATAAGGTGTTTTGGTAATACCCTTATAAGTTCTGGGGAATTGGTATCTTTCGGGATTCGCAAATTAGTCAACGTAGTTGACAATTGATCCACAATCACTAGGACTCCTTGATATCGAGAGGCAGTTCATTCCAGCAAGTCAGTGGTGATGTCAATGGTGACATCATTCTAGGAACATGATCGAATCGGGAACCAACACATGTAGTGCCCAGAGTGTATGTACATTTGGGACATCTTGGTGTTGTTGTTTATTTATATTCTATTGACTGTAATTATAGCCTGGCAAAGGCTGATTCCCCTCCGCCTTCAGGCTCATAACCACCGGCTAGGTAGCGGAGCTCCCCACCTACTACCCAAAATCGAAAATTTTCTCCTTCTCCCCTCTTTCACTTCCATCTTCTGCTTCCACTCCCCTGTTGTTTTCCTACTGTAACATGTTCTATACCTCCCCCAGAAATGTAACTGATCGGATCCAGTATTGCAAAGGCCTAGCGCAGGGTGCCGTATCAGCGCTGTATGATGTGTCTACTGATTTTCACTCTTTATGTGGGTTGATGTGTCCATTGGATCAACTCATACTGGTGCTTGCTTGCCTGAGAAGCAGGTCTACCATCATAGCCTCACTGAGTGTTGTGGGTCGGAGCGTGCTGTCCTCTGAATAGCTCTTCATTGAACTGCTGCACTTTTACATCCTAGTTGTGTTGTGTTGTCGATTGTGTCATGAAAACCATGTTGCTAAGTTGCGTAAAACATCGAAGAAGGCGAGTTGCCCTAGAAGAGGGACTACCATTCGAGGTCCATACTGAGTGGTATTGGGTGGTTGTCGTAGTCTGAGGTACACTCGAATACGAGGGGTGAACAAACGGGGGTGGGAAGAAGCCAAAGTAAAACTGATGATCTCGACGTGGTTGGTGCCAGGTACGAAAGTCTTAGCATGCCAGGTAGAGAGACGTTTCGGTCGTTTCAGGTAGTACCTCGATCTCTTCATCACATTTTGGAATTAGACCCACACCTCCGGATGTTGAATTTGCTTATGTATGCATTGCCTCATGGATACAGACAGTCGCAGCCTTGATTTTCAGTCGTACTCAATTCACGATTATAGACTTAATTCACGGTTGCACTCTTAATTAACAAATGTATTACTAACTATATACAAATCTAGATGGGACAGAGCTCAGGTACACATGGAGGAGGCACACAGGTGGACTTGGGAGCTGACACTTGGGTGCACTTGGAGGTGCACTTGGAGCTGGGCCTCAGACGGACTGGGTGGGGACGATCGAGCCGAACTGGATCGAGGCTGGCTGGAGATGATCGAGCTGGGCTAGTTTGAGACGATTGAGCCGGGCTGGCAGGGGGCGATCGAGCCGAGCTGGCTGGAGTAGGGCAGTGATGGTTGTTCGGATGATGCAGTTACCTCGTTTTCAATCGTCTTTACGTCTGTTAGCATCGCGAACAGGTGGCCTCGGAGGTGCACTTGGAGCTGGCGTTCAGGCGTGTGGGCTGTAGAAGATCGACACGGGTTGGTTGGAGTTGATCGAGACGGACTGGCTGGAGGCGATCGTGACGGGCTGGCTGGAGATGATTGAGACGAGCTGGCAGAAGGTGATCGAGTCGAGCTGGGCGGGAGCAGAGTTGCGACGGTGGCTCTGACGATGGTTACCCGGCTTATAATCGTCTGCACGTCTATTAGCATTTCGACCAAGTACGCTTGGAGGTGCACTTGGAGCTGGTAGACAGGTGAACTTGGGGCAGGCACTTGGGCGCACTGGCTGGAGATAATCGAGCCGAGCTGGGTGGAGCAAAGCTGGGTGGGAGCAGAGCTGGGTGGGAGCAGAG
>MU122441.1:14280-37661 GCA_014904905.1 Wilcoxina mikolae CBS 423.85 | reverse complement strand
CGGGTTCCTTTGGTGGCGATAAGGACGTCGTCGATATAGACAACCGTAATGTCGTTTTGTCCTCCTAGGAATGGTTGGAGGATACCGTTCATCCAACGTTGAAAAGTAGCTGGTGCGTTGGTGAGTCCGAACAGTATAACCGTGTATTCGTATGATCCGAACTTTGTTCTGAATGCCGTCTTCCATTCATGTCCCTTAGCCATTCGGATCAAATGATATCCCGATTTCTTATCCAATTTTGTAACCCATGTTGCTCCCTTCATTCGACTTTGTAATTCATCCATCAAAGGTAGAGGCGTCTTGTCTTTGATTGTCAAATCGTTGAGCTTTCGATAGTCGACGCAAAGACGCAGGCCTCGTCCATTAGGTTTGGGCACAAAGAGGATAGGTGTTCCTGCTTGTCCCATGGACGGTTTTATTTTTCCTTCTCTTATCATCTTGTCAATATATTCCTTGAGCAACCTTTCTTCTTCTCGCGAAAGTTGGTATATTGGTCCGACTTTAACCTGATCGTCAGGTACCTTCAGATCAACCTGGTGATCGTGTGGACCGTGAGAGGGTAGCTTTTCAGCTTCGTGAGGGTCAAAAAGTATCATCCACTTATGATACTGTTGAGGGAGTTGTTCTGCTAATATGCTGGTTGACGCGAAGCATAAAGCACCGATGTTGATTGCATCCTTGTGTGTGGCGATGCGATCGTCGTAAGTGATCTTCCAATCTGTGTGAAGATGTCCGTGATTGTAGCATTTTTGTTCACATTCGGTAAAATGTAAACATCCGTATGTAGTGCCCTGTGCCTTGTGTAGTTTCAAATACCAAGCAGGTACAAGAACATCGTAGTCAGCATGCATCGGCACGATCTCGAACGTTTTGAGTGTGCGATGGTTACCAAAAGCCAAACCCAACGGTACTGTATATAATCCAGGGAGTTGTGTTGACTTACCGCTAAAATCTTTTGCTTTCATTCCTTTTGAACGCCTGACTACCGATATCTTAAACACCTTGGCACACTGAGGTGACATGGTGAAAGATGTCGATCCCAAATCCAGCATGGCTCGGACCGGAAACTGCTGTATTTTTCAATCGCTGTCCGTGTGGTCTACAAAGAACCGGTATACGGGTCGTTCGCCGATTCTAGTTTTGGGGATCTTGTGTACATGTTTTGTTTCGTAGTAAACAAAATCGTCGGAAATGTTTTGTTTCTTTGAAGGTGATTCCTCTTCCGAGGGGGAATGCTTTCGTTTAGTAGCCATCCTTTCGACAATGGCTCGGCCGCAACGGGTCGTTGAGGGTAGTGACGTTCTACCACTCGTAATTGGGTTCTTCGTTGAGAAGTTCTTCGAACGTTGCTGGTTCATTGTTTGAGAAGTCCTCCTCTGGGTAGTGTTTTTCAACTTCGTAGATGGTTGGGACAGTGTCGAGTGCTCATCCGATTGTCGTGTGAGTACCTCCGCAGTTATGTTCGTAGTAACAAGTATACCACTCTTCACAACCAACGTGCATACCCTTGTATTTGGTCCAGGAGTCTCCGAACACAGGATCGTCTATTGCTAGACCTCCTCCGTATCGGGCCGCTTCCATCCAATATAGATTCCAAGGGTATGGTGAATCAGGTTGGTCCCAGAAAAACGATTCGAGGGGTTCTTCTGGTTCGTTAAGTATAGTGTCGATGCTTGCGAAGACGTTGAGAGGTTCTGGTTCTGCGAGAGAGCAAGGTACTCCTGCTAAGTCGAAGAAGTTGATGCGTCCGTGGTTGTTGGTATCATATGGTGTCATAGTTGTAAGTTCTTTCTGGGGGTGTTGGTTTTGCGGTACTACTGCCAGCAGTTTCATCCCTACCGGAATCCTCAGGGTACTGACCGGATCATAAAATAATAAAGGCTTTCTCCCGCCTATCTCTATATCCTTCACTCCACCCCCATACTTACCATTAATCTGAGCTATCCTGATACTCCCACCAATTGTCTGCCACATCCGAATCTTCTTCCTCACTATCAACGGATTCCGAACCGGATGGTATTTCTCCGTTTGAAGTTTCCTCCATTTCTTTCGTATCTCCAACCACAAAATAATCTCCTTCATCATCCAATTGGTCGTATGCCCCGACCTTCATTTTTTGGTATGCTTTCAGGTGGCCAAAGTCGGCAGTTCCTTTTGATAATTTAATATCCCGAATGCATTGCATGGTGTTGTGATTGCCTTTCCTATCAGCAGGCCATGCGCAGCGTTGATATTCCTTCGCTGCTCTTCTTCTTGCCATTTCTCCATTATCGATTCCCTCTGTTAACTGGCGGAACGTTTTGCCATCTGAGTTGACAAAAGGGTTTAGTTTGGACGATCCCCTACTATCGATTCGTCGTTGCGTTCCCTTTTGTTCAAAACGTTGTCGTTGTCTTTGGAATCTGGAGCCAAGACCCCTGGGCTTTTGAATCTTTCCCCGATCTTTGTTGACTCGTCCGGAGGATGTCTCGGATATCCTTGATTTCCCCATAAATCCGAAATTCCTTTCGTTTGCCTTCCAGACCTCAACATTCTTGCCGGCATTTATGATAATTTCTCGAAGTTCTTCATCCGTCTTATCCGCCGGGTTGATAAGAGTAAGATGCTTAAAGATTTCGGAGGGTAGCTTACTCATTAGCATAGTCCGATATGCCACTCCGAAAATCTTTGCCTTTGCATTCAGGGTATCGAACTCCGTGATCATATCCTGAACATTTCCACCGTATTTGAGCTCGGTGAGTGCTTTGTATGCTGTTTCCTGCTGGTGTTTGTTGTGGAAACGGGCGTTGATTGCCACTCGGTATACCGACCAGCTGCGAAGATGCTTTCCGGCATGCGCCTCTGATTCCCACTGCATATGCCAAGCCAGTGCGTGATCCTCCAATCGTCCTCGCGCATACTGAATCTTAAGACCCGGACCGGTAAACAAATGTGGCTGATCTGCGATAAATGCCTCCATACTCATCCACCAAACATCAAAATCCTCAGACGCTCTTCCTTTGAACTTTGCTGGGTCCGACAACTTAAGCCGTGGCTCCTGACGTCTCTAGGGCTGTTGAGTACTTGTTCTTTGGCGGCGTCCATCGTTTCCGCCTCCCGAGCGGTGAGACCCCGAATGGTGTGACCCCGGTGGAGGTAGATCTCCGCCTGTAGGTGGTGGTGGGCCCGATGGTCCCAACTGAACCTCTTCCTCTGCTGGGGCCTCTCCCAAACCAGCATCTGTTCCAGATCCTCCTCTTAATCCAACAACCTGGGCCACATCTGAGTCCGCAATAGGCGAAATACTTCTGCCTCGTTCCTCCGCCTGTTGTTGCCATTGTTGAATTTGAACTCGTCTATCCGGGTGTACTGGTGTTGACTCCGAGACTTTAGCTCTTTCAAAGGCCGAGGTAAGTCCAGTATGTTCTTTCTGGAGCTTGTTGACCCTTGCTTCCAGAATCTGGTGGTCCATCCAAGAGGGTACTTCCTCCGCGAACCTTTTCTCCATCCTCGCCATCCTTTCCTGTTGCGATATCATCGCTGCGTTCCATGCTGACATCTTAATCTGGAGTGCCTTCACCTGATTCTCACATTCTGTTATTCTGTCCCGTAGACCGGTGAATTCTTCCGAGGCTTCCTTAACCACATAATCATTCTGACATTGAAGTGCTGCCAGTCCCGTCCTCGTCTCATTTAGCACGGCGTTAAGAACCTTAATCTGTTCCTCGTGCCCCACGATGACCTGTTGTTCGATGGACTTGTCGGTCTCTATCTGCTGACTGAAGAGTTGACAACCTAGTCGAACGTCTTCGAATTCCGACTCGATAGCTTCCTTCTCGCTGTTGCAGGCCTCTACCAGTCGTTGAAACTCCTGATCCAGATGACTGACCTGAGCCTGCACGCTGTCGGTCATCTCCGTGTCTTCGTCCCTCATGGAGTCGAGATATTGCCTCCTCGAGGCCTCGTATTGCTCTTGATGTTTCCTGACCCATTCTGGTAAGGGTCTGGAGGGCTGTTTGGATTTCGCGATTCCAGACGACGACGGTGCCAACTGGCCCACTCCTGAGAGAAGTCGGCATCTGTGACTCGCCATTATGAAGTTGCCGAGAGGGGAATGTATATGTTCCTGAAGTTGACCCTGCTAATCGAGGACAAATTCTCAAAAAGAAGCTGCAAGTCACACAGCTTCCGTTGCAGCCTTGCGTACAGTGTTCTGCGCAGAAATGTTGTAACGTAGGTCCCTCGGGGTGACCTGTAAATGTGATTCCGCAGCAACCTCTGTTATCGCAAACGATGCAATTTGTAGTCATAAACACTTTTGAACGTGTCCAAAATATTATACTGTTACGGGGATACTGATCGCTGAAGTATGGCCGCCTACTTCTTTAGAAGTCGTAGGTATCCTGAGGATAGTCTTCAGAGTCGTCGTAATCGGAATGAACCTCGTAATCGGAGAGGGGGAGGTTATGATATTCAGAGGGAAGTTCTCGAGTGTAGAACCAGTGAAAATATTCGTACTCAATATCGTACGTGTGAATAAAGATACTCGCAAACCTATAATCGGCTGGAGTAATGGCTCATTCGTAAAGGGCGTGAGCGTAAAGAACAATAGAATCGAGATCTCAAAAATTCATAAAGTGTATTGTAAAAATAAATATTCTTGAAGTAGAAAACAACAATAATATTTTAGTGTCTTGTCCGCTGGTGTGTTCTGACTGTGGATTGCTGCTAGAGCTTGATGTTTTACTTTGCGGGTGCAAAGGCGGTTCTTTTATAGAGCGAGTTACTCGTATACTCTCTATGACTTCGGCGTTTGTACTAAGATAGCTATGGCCTCCGATCGTTTAGGCTGGTTACTCGATCTCGGTAGGTTGCGCTACTTTTCCGTTTGACGTTCGGTACTTTCTAAAGTGCGAGGCATCCCTGTAGGTTATCCTCATGCCGCCAGGTTTTGCCACGTAGCTGATAAGCCCGTTTGCTTTTCTTCTGGTCTATATGCTCACGCAGAAAACAGGTTTCAGCAACGACCGCTGACGCGTTCATCGAACCATCACTTACTCTTAGATTTCTTGACTCAATATTAAATCGGATAGTGGGTTGCAGGGATATGTTTACCCTCATAGACTTGTGTTGGTGACGAGCCGCTGCTATGCCACGTATCGTACCTCCCATCTCGCTGGCTTTTACTCCCATTGCAGGGCTGCAGCTTATGTCGGACCAGACCACCTGCGATCTGCCGTTACTCGGGAAGTCGACCAACACACAAGCTCTCAACATGTAGATTGAGCTACCGGGGTGCAGTTAACATATGGAGTCCCTAGACTGTATAGTTATCCCCATAGTAAAGTCCTGCTTCTCTAGCTCTGACGTGTGCCTGCCGGAGAGTGTAGAGGCGTATCCTGCTCTAGCCGGCTGTCCCTTATTGCTGATAAGGTAAAGTAGTTCTGGTCGAAACGATCATGCACGGCTGACCCGTAAGTCCCCGCAATGGCGTGATCGTGCTTCATCAACTCATGACGTCCCTAACTATCGGGGGCCTAGGCATATAGTAGCATACCACCCTAAGTGTACGGGTCTGATGAATCCGCCAGCTAAGTGTCGTGACTATCGCTGATTGATCGAGAATGTGTACTGCCCACGCGCGGGTTAATCACTCCGCTTTGCCAGGGCTCGGTATCGGATAGGCTCGTATGTCGCATAGGACTTCATCGCTCAAAGGATGGGATAGCTGCGGGTGTAACATCGGCCAACCATAACGACAGGTGACCGAACGAAGATTGCCATGAACATCCTTCGTACCTTGTACACCTGCTAAGGGAAAACCCCTAACACTTGCAACCCTGCTGAAGCGGCTTCGATTCGGAGGTGGACTCTGAGGAATCAGGGTCAATTGGACATTTCCTTCTTGCTTTCTACTTCTTTTCTTCTCTTCGTTTCTTATGGATCTCGGCCCGGTATAAATGGCATCGGCACAGATTTTACCATCGCCACTGGAGGTGGAGTTTTCCCATACGCCGGATCCGCCGTTGAGGCCACCTTGATGTCACCGATCGGTCGTGGGACTTATGCAGACGTACAAAGGCGTACGCACCTTATCTTGTCTTTCTTCATGTATATGTATGTTGCAGCCCAGGAGGTCTGCTTATAAAGAGGGGGATGATATAATGGCGGTGCCAGGTATACTTGGCTCCCAAGCGCACTTGGCTGCCGAGACCGGGTAACCGCCCTTCATATATAATCACCTCGCGAAGTGCTTTTGGCAGGCTAGCGATTATCTTACCTACATACTGTACAATTGATCTATATTGCTTATTCCCGTTTGCAACCGTATCTGCACGTATCCATCCATACGAGGCCGTACGAGGACGTACGCCTTTACAGGATAAAGTAAAGAGACACGTAAGATATCTTGAGGGTAGATCGTGTGTGTGATTTCTTGAAGTGATCTCGTTTATTGGTGTGACTTCTCGATGATAGATAACGTATCAAAATGGGGTAATTCACGAAATTCCATAAGCGAAATGTATTCAATTATTAACGATCGATAACAGTGTAAGGATGTACGTCCATGTACAGCCTCATATAAGAATATAAGGGTAGATACGATTGCAAATAAGGATTCGAGAATAATATAGATGGTTTCAATAGGTAAGGTTATCGATTCCGTGTAAGAGCACTCGTACAAGCTGACTATATACTGGGCGGTTGGGCATTTACCCTGCCATTGGTCCCCATTACATTAGTCAACAAGTGGAAACAGACCGAGCACTAGTACAGGAAATCCTAGAAGAACACGAAGAGCAGATACAGATACTAAACGCAATATTAAGGGAAACAAGAATCGGAATGAGCTGTCTTCAGCAACAGAATAATTGGGTGGTTAAGGAAGCTACTGAGGAATTTGGAATTTTACGCAATCGAATCGAGTGGTGTGAGAATCAAGTTAAGACATTCATGGTAACATATGCGGCCTGGAGACAAACGGTTAAAAAACAACAAGAACAAATTGCTAGGTTAGAAAAAGTTGTGGAAGACCAGATTCCCTCATGGGGAGATTTTGAGTTATTGGAGGCAAAGTTCAACAAGCTACAGAAGGACCATATTGGACTTACATCGGTGTTCGAAAAGGCCAAAGTTTCGAGATCTACACCTGTTTCCCCAGACCGGAGACAGCAGATTGTACAATGGCAACAGCAAACTGAGGAACGCAATAGAAGCAAATTGCCAATCAATGACTCTGATATAGCAGATATTTTTGGCATGAAAGGAGGTTAAGGAATGGACATCGGACTGGGCGAACCACCACTTTTAGAAAACATGGCGGTGGCCGGTAGCTCAGGAGAAGCACTACTACCGGAAGGTATGGGAGGTGACCCACCACCGCCTCCACCATCTGGATCATCACATGCATCCAGACAAGGATCACAATGACGGGGATGCAACAATTCTCAACGGCCTGTAACACCAGGAGCATCACTCCAGGTTTACCAGTACAAGTAGTATCCTTACTGCTTTCAGGACTAGCTTGCGATGGAAGTTATGAAGATTTGCTCAGGATGTGAAAGTTACTAATAGATCAAGATTCAAGACAAAGATGTTTGCCTTTCAATGCGTATATTGTTAAGGCTTGTTCTCCTCATTAAGAAGCTTGCCCTTCTACCCTCGAAGATTCTAGAGGTCTTTATACCTCTATCCTCTCACTCTAACAATTACTTCTATCTACACTCTTCTCTTGAGCTCCTCAATCTAATATCTCTTCGCTCGAATGCTCTTCACATCCTTCAGCACTCTTTCGGATGTTTCATATCTTTCTGCTCAGATCTCCAACTCAGACAAACAGAACCTCTATTGATATCATTCCTTCGGACTTCTGTGGTCCAGACCTATCGAATCCTTTCAATCTCTTTTCTTCCAGGCGAATGGTAGCCATTCGATCGTGATGGACATTAGAGACTTCGTCAGCTATATTACAAATGCAGGTGCTTTCGTATCTACAGCCTCTCAGCTGCCTTTGCACTATCGATGGTATGAGCTGGCAGGGTATAGTCCCAATAACCATTTTTAACTTCATATCAGTGGTGTGGTTTACTTCATTACAGCTCATCTGATTTCGTTGGGTACGAGTGATATCTTGTGTAGTTTCGATAATGTCCAGAGATGGCACTTGTACTATCCCGATGTGGCAATCATCGAGTGATCATAGGTGACCTCACTCCGATGGCCTTTGATTATGTACAGCTTTGTGAGGTGTAACACTACTCCCCTCCTTACAGAGTTCATCTCTGAACGATCATACTAATCTGCTCTTTGTTGCCTTTGGTAAAAATGACCTCTTGTACTCAAAACCGAAAGTCCCTCCTTTCCTCCTTGGTAAAAATGCGACCCCTTGTGTCCCAAAAACCAATTCCTTTTCCTAGGTATCTTGCTAGCCATTAAAAATCCTTCATGGAGAAAAGGTACTAGCACAACCTTTTGTGCTTCACTGCCTGGGAATTCCGCTTATGATAATCCCTTAATAATCTTTTGTCATCAAAGTTCTCATAAGGTTCCTCAGTCCAATCTGCTTTGTCTGGATATCCTTTCCATTTAATCAGGCATAGCACCTTCTTTCATTTCTTGCTATACTGGCTGCCCATGATTTCCTCAACCTCATATCCTGTTTCGTACTTATAGCCTAGTACATCATAACCTAGTTGGTTTCCTTTGCTGGTGACGAGTTCTGATACAGGTTGGATTGGAACCGTGGCCATTTGGTAGGATTCAATGAGAGAGACATGGAAAGCATTCTGGGTATGCCAATATTTAGGCAGTTCAAGTATTATTGCTGTGGGTAAAAGTACCTTTAGTACCTTGAAAGGACCATGAAGCTTCGCATCTAGCTTTCTAAACGGGCGTCTGGTTTTGAGGTTCTTCCCATTTACAATTACTAGATCACCAACCAAAAACTTCAGAGGTTCCTTAGTACACTTATCATAGTACCTTTCCATTGTCTCTTGTGGCTTTTATAAATCTTTTCAACACAGGTCATGTACACTTGACCTACAATGAATATAGTTCCTTGATGCCGGATTGTTTGCTTCTGCTTTAACAGGTCAATTCGTACAAGGATCGAACCCATAATTGGTAAAGAAAGGTGACATGGCAGTCGCAGTGGTGAGTGAGTTGTTGTAGGCATACTCTACTATTGGCAATATCTCGGACCAGTTATCTTGTTCATAGTTGCAGTAATTTCTCAGGTAGCACTCTAACGTCAGGTTTACTCTTTCCGTTTGACCGTCAGTTTGTGGATGAAATGGTGAAGACATCTTCAACTGAATATCGAGAGCTTCAACCTAAGAAGACCAGAACACAGATATAAACCTGGAATCTCTGTCTGATACAATGTTCAATGGCAGACCATGGAATCTCCATACTTCTTTCAGGAAGATCTTGATCAGGTCTGTGGCTTTCTTCTCGCCATCCTTCAGTAGTATAAAGTCTGCCATCTTTGTGAACCTGTCAACGATAACCCAGACCGATGAACAACCCTCAGATACAGGTAAATCAATGATGAAATCCATAGATATTGAGTTCCATGGACGGTATGCTAATTCAAGAGGTTGTAGAAGTCTATAGCAAGCGTGACAAGTTCCTTTGTTCTTCTGACATTCAGGGCATGAGCGGACATAGTCTTCGATGAATTTCTCCATCTCTGGCCAAAGGAAGTTCCTTCGAACCTGCTCAATTGTCTTATCCTGACCCATATGTCCTGCTACCTTCAAATCATGTTCTGCTTTTAGTATTTGTTTTCATAACTGTAGAACGTCTGAGATCCACAGTCTGCCTTTATAATAAAGAACTTCGTTTTCGAAAGAGATGTCAGGGCTTGGACTTCCTTCCATTACTCTAACATGCTCTTTCTGCCATGCAGCATCGTTATTTGCAGCGCCTATCACTACTTCTAACAATCAAGAATTGAACTTGACTACTGGAATTGACCTCAACTTACTAGAAGAAATCATTATCTGTGCACCTTGTAGCTTTGCTGCTGTAATCTGGACTGTTTCCCCTTCAGATGTTACCAACTGATTAGGCTTTGAAACGCGATGTATTGATTAATTTTCATTGTCTTCGATAATACCTCCCCGCGTTTTAGGGTGGTACTCTGATCACCTAGATAATGCGTCGGGTTTACCATTTGCACTGCCTGGTCAGTAGAATATCTTGAAATCATAACCAGCTAGTTCCTGTGTCCAACGGGCTTGTTTTCGATTCAATATCTTAGTAGTGGTGAAGTACTCAAGATTCTTGTGATCGATAAACACACTGATTTGATGGGCTGCACCTTCAAGATAACGTCTCCATTCTTTAAAAGCAGATACTATTGTTAGCATCACCTTATCGTAGATCTCATAGTTAATCTCTGCCTTTTCTATCAATCGAGAGTGGTAGGCTACAGGGTATAATCGTCCATCAATCAATTGGGAAAGAACAGCACCGATGGCGAAGTCACTGGCATCAATCTCAATAACCACATGGTGTTCCGGTTCAAAGTGACGAAGGATTGGTGCCTCAGTAAAACACTACTTTAAAAATTGAATGCCTGTTGACAGCGTGGGTTTGCCTTCCAATCGAACCGTTCACCAGTTTAATCGGTAAGGTCTGTCAATGGTCTGCAGATTCTTGAAAGATTCTTAATGAAGCTTCCATAAAAATTGGCGAATCCTAAGAATGACTGAACGTTCTTGACTGAGTCTGGCATTTTCTATTTCACGATAGTATCAACCTTGTCCTCTGCCATGCTGACACCTTCTCCCGATATGATATAGCCAAGGAATTCAAATTATTTCTGATGCCATTCGTACTTGTCGGGTGCTATTGCCAAGTTGTTTTCTTGTAATCTACGAAGGACTTCTCTTGTCAATCGTATATGCTCTTCTTCATCTTTGGTATAGATAAGGATATCATCTATATATACCACAACTCCAGGATAAATTAGATCTCACAGGATCTCGTTCATCATATCTTGGAATGAGGCTGGTGCATTTACCAATCCAAAGGGTATAGCCAAGTATTCATAGTATCCATATCTCGTACGAAATACTGTTTTCTATTCGGCACCAGGTATTATGCAAATTATATTATAATCAATCTTCAGGTCAATCTTTGTAAAAAGCTTTGAGCCAGTAACTCTGTCCCTAAGTTCGTTCATTAGTGGCAAAGGATACTGATTCATAATTGTGACGCGGTTGAATCCTCTGTAATCCACACATAATCGTAAACACCTTCTATGAGGCTTTCGGACGAAGAGTATAGGTACTCCAGCAGGTGACTTGCTTGGACGAATATTGCCAGAATCGAGTATGGTTTTTAGATACTCCTTGATGACCGAAAGTTCTTTTTCAGAAAGAGCATAGATGGGATAACATGGAGACTACTCCCCATCTTTTAAGTCTATTGCATGGTCAAATGATCGATGTGGTAGTAGGGCGTTGGCAGTTTCCCTATTATAAACCGACTGAAAGTCTCGATACTGCAATGGAATTCGCTCGATCCAATTGATCTCCATTTCACCTGCTGCATTAATATGCATAGACCCAAATACTCCGATCCATCGTGGATCAGTACCAAACTTAAGGATGCTATCGTCATATTCAATCGAGAAGCAGCTAACTGCTACCTTTGTACAGTGCTGATGGCAATGCTTCGATGTTAATAGGAGCTTATCACCTTCTTCAGTGATTCCTCTGAGTGCTCCATGCTTAACAATCTACCAGTAAGGTAACATGATATCCAGTGCTGATTCCATATGTCCGATTTCAAAGGTTTCTTTGGTATAATGGTTTTCGTACTGAAGAGTAACTGGGAAGGTATACTGCCATCCAGCTCCTTCTACAATCTCACCATTGAAGTTCTCAACTGATGTTGGTTCTGTCCAAGTAACCAATACAACACCATTAGTTTCGGCCCACTGTTTTGACCTCATAGGAGTATCACACCCTGTATTCAACAGGACCCTAACTAGGATGTTCTTCTTGTCCTTGAATGATGCAAACATGCGTACTGTGAGTCTTGAACCAGTCATTAGTTCTGGAGGTAACTGCTTCGCTTTCTTGAGTTGAGGTTGAGGTGTTTCGGCCGAGGCCTTGCGCTTTCTTTCTTTTCGTGTAGAAACCATCATCAACTGCCTTTCGACACAGTGCCAGCTGCAACGGGTTGTGGTTCTAATGGTAGTTATAGAGTAGGGATGTTTATTGATTCGATAATGTGGTAGTCATATGTTTCCACTTGGATACTATATGTGCAGCATATTTCGAGTACTGAACTCATCCTCAGACACCCTTTATATATAGAAAGAAATCGTTTCTCATTTAAAACTAAACTCAAGATATAACAGTCTGTGGATATCTATACCCAAAAGGAAGGATCGCAATCCTAAATCTAAGAAAAGACATAAGTAACTCAGTGTCTCTCAATCGTCAATTTCCATACCATCAGAATCTGCCTCATACAACCTTCTCGAGGGTGCGTGAGTTGCGGATGCTGTAATCCAGTCAGCTAAGCTCCTTGGTAGGACCTTCGAACTGGAGACTGTAGTTTCCTGCTTCAGATCTTCCTTCTTAGCTTTGGATTTCTTGCTCTTCTTGCTAGATGAAGCCTTGATGGGGTTCTTACAGAAAAACCATTGATCATGTTCAGAGGATCCACAACGCTTACATTCGTTGCGTTTGGCTCTTGCTTCTAGCAGACCTTGAGGAATACCTGTAAGGACTTCGGCCTGATCAGTGTGAATAGGCTTGAGTCCCTTCTTTTCAGTTCGAGGTTTCTTGGGGTGAGAACCTTTGTCCTCCTCTGGCTTTTTTTCTTGGTTCTTATCTTGCCCCTGGTGCTCATCTCTCTTTCGTTTGTTCCCCTTCTACCCTTGGGAGTTGTCACGATTCTGATGAGACCTATTCTTCTCTGCCAACTGATCTTGGTATGATATACCCACTCGCCTCATTAACTTGATAAAGGCAGTGTCATCTTTGGGTAGTATCTCTGCGGTTGACATTCGATCCAGAATTTCCTCGTTCATTCCTTGTTTAAGGGAATGGATGTAAGAGGTTCCGCTGATACATACTCGAAAGTTGAGGGTTTCCATCTTTGTTAGGTAGTCCTCAATATCTCCAGTAAATTTCAGATCAAACATCTTTCACAGGGACTTGTCTTCCTCTTGCTTATCGACGAATCTCTCTTCTATCGTACTGGTGAAAGACTTCCAGTTATCTACCTGGAAGAACTTCTTCATGTCTTCTTCACAGTTATCATACCAGGCTAGAGCCTTGTCTTCCAATAGGCCTCCAACTCATATGATCTTGTCAATATCATCGTGGAATTGATCGCGGAAGTACTATAGATAATGTTCCACTGATCGAATCCATCTTCGATAGATTTTCTTAGGATCCTTCTTATTCCCTTTGAAGACTGGAGGCATTTTCATTTTGCCTTTCTTGGAGGATCTGGCTGGTAGGTGAGGTTTGGAAGGTGGCGTACTATAATGTGAACTGCCAGAAGGAGGTAGGGGTATTTGACTTGGATGTAAACTTCCTGCATTACTTCCCCCGCTTCCGCCTCCTCCTGCACCTCCTCTATCACCACCCCCACCCCCACCTCCACCTCCGCCTCCACCTCGACCACTTCCTCCGCTTCCACCACCATCTCCTCCTCTGACTCCTTCCTCATCTTCTGAGGCAGAGAGGCCAGATTCCGAACCAGAACCTCCTTGTGGTAGTGGGGCTCCTTCAGGATCAGGAGTGATGGCTTCTTTAACCCAATACTCTTCTCCTTTGGTGGCTATACAGTAACGAAGGTGGAAGCCCTCATCACTTGGTTTGATATCCCCTTCTTGATGTTGAAGGACAGACCTTGCTAGGGACTTGATAGATTTCTTGATGGTTTTGTCCGATAGCCTGATCATAAGGGTTCTTGTGAATTCCCGAAACTTTCTTTTCCATGTCCCTTCGAGTCTTCCTTATATCACTCTCTCTCTGTTTCTTATCAGCGTCAGCCTTCTTCTTGAACTCTGTGACTCTCTTGGCCTCTTCGTTGGCCTTCCGCTTGACACTGGTAAGTTCTTCTGACTATTTATGTACTTGGAGAGTGAGCCTTTCTTGGGCTTTTTCCCTCTTTTCCAGTATGCCAGAGATAGAGGTCCATGCTACCGATGAGGCATATATCTGCTTCCCAAGGGCCACGTATAGTTCCTCATAAGCTTCAGAAGACTGTGCCTTTGCAATCGCAATTGCAGCACTAACATTGGCCGTAAATACTTGGGACTAGGCAACGATATCTGAGTAGTGTTCCAGTTGGGCCCTTTGCAGGTTATCAACTCTCAAGGTCACAGCATCATAGATCTCGTCTTGCCTAGATACTAGAGCTTTGTATGCTCTGACCAACTCAGACAATACTTTTCTGATCTTGATATTGCTTCATTGAGTCTGGGTAATTGGTGCACCCATTCGATTCAGCTCTGCTTCGATGCTGTTTATCAAAGAGACTACCCAATCAGGAATATCATTCCGCACAATAGGTTCATAGCGAACTACTTCTTTTCTCTTATCACCTGTTATTACCAACGTACTTTCCCTTGGTACCAATATCACTGCTTCCCCCATCATCGTTTCAGATCCAGCATCTGTCATTGCTCACAGTATGACCCAAACTTGTCCTTGAAAGATCTTGCTATAGAAGCTCCATGTTCCAAAGAAGGGAGTTACATCGAGATACCAATCAACTAGGAACCTAGTACCAGCTTCCTGTTGTAACTGTAATGAAGGTTCATAGTCTGGTGAATGGGGCATTCACAGATCTGAGAGGACAATGATTCCGATCAGGGCTAGCAAGATGACTATCTTAAGGTATGCAAGGGATTGCTGCTTTCGGAGGTGTGCACGGTATAGTGCTTCAGTTTTCGATCGATGAATGGTGACCGCCAATGCTAACTGGATATAGTCTTCCTGATGTTCAAGCTCACAGTGATAGCTTCCCTTAGGGAGGGACGTCTTTGCCCAGCTGGTAATGAGATCGAAATCCGGCTCGTGATACCAGCACTCTCACCGTGAGATGTGGCAGCCAATATCTGGAATATAAAAGCGCCTAAGTGTCAACAACCATTGACCGCTTGGAGGGTAGAAAGATAGCTTCAACAGTAGTGTTTCTTTGCCAACAATATAATGTAACACCAGGAGTGTCACTGCAGGTTTACCAGTACAAGTAGTATCCTTACTGCTTGCAGGACTAGCTTGCGATAGAAGTTATGAACATTCGCTCAGGATGTGAAAGTTACAAATAGATGAAAATTCAAGAAAAAGATGTTTGGCTTTCAATGCGTAATTGTTAAGGCTTGTTCTCCTCATCAAGAAGCTTGCCCTTCTACCCTTGAAGATTCTAGAGGTCTTTATACCTCTATCCTGTCGCTCTAACAATTACTTCTATCGACGCTCTTCCCATGAGCTCCTCTACCTAACCTCCCTTCGATCCAATGCCCTTCCTGTCCTTCAGCACTCTTTCGGACCTTCCTCATCTTTCCACTCAGATCTCTAACTCAGATGAATTGAACCTCTACTGACATCAGTCCTTCGGACTTCTGTAGTCCAGACCTATCGAATCCTTTCAATCTCTTTGCTTCCAGACTAATGGTATCCTTTCGATCATGAGGGACATAAGACGCTTCATCAGCCAAGCTACAAATGCCAGTGCTTTCGTATCTACCGCCTCTCAGTTGCCTTTGCACTATCGATGGCATGAGCTGGCAGGGTATCGTCCCAATAACTATTTTTACTTCTTATCAGTGGTGGGGTTGACTGCATGACAGCTCATCTGATTTTGTTGAGTGCAAGTGATATCTTGTGTAGTTTCGATGACATCCAGGGATGGTGCTTGTACTGTTCCGATGAGGCTATTATCAAGTGATTGTAGGTGACCCTGTTCCGATCGCCTTTGGTGATGTACAGCTTTGTGAGGTATAACACGGCCGGAGTAATAAAGGGATTCAAGACTTAAGTTGTCAGATCCAGCAACATTCAAGGGGAAGGACTCTGAGGATTTTGATGTGTGGTGAATGAGCATGGAGGTATTTATCGGTGATCAACCACACCTCATCACACGATAAGTGTTAAAAATGCAATATGTACGGGATAGATTGGAGGAATATGCTTTGGCCTGGCATATGAAATGGAAGGCAGAAGCTCAAGCCAGAAAACATGAGCAAAGTTGGTCAATCTACCGATCAGCAAATAATGCCCGTTTCCATAATAAACATCAACAGGAAACAGCTTACAAGGCTACTACAGACCTCAAATATGGTGCCAATGTTCAGGATATGATCACGGAGTTCAATACCCTGAATGCCCAGGCAAAGATTGTGGGGATAGCATACCGAACCATGCTGATGAGCAAATTACCACCACAAGTCTTTAAAAAGCTTAGTCTTATCAATTCGGCAGATAAGACCGATGATGAACTTCGTGAAATAATCATCAATGCCGGAAAGAATATTGAAGTCTGATAGGCGACGGAAAGGAACTTCGGATCTATGGGGAAATCTCGAAGTACTGACAGTACATCTGGCCGAATTAACAAAAAAGAATTCAACATCTAAAAGCCCAGAGATCTTGGCTCTGGATTCTAATGATAGCGACAATGTTTTGAGCAGAAGGGCACTCAACGACAAACAGATAATAGGGGTTCAACTGAATCAAATCCATTCGTTAATGCCAAGAGAAAAACATTCCACCAGCTCACTGAGGGAATTGGCAATGGAGAACTGGTACGATGGAGAGCAGTAAAAGAATGCCAATACTGCGTATTGCCTGCTGACCAAAAGGAAAACCACAACATAATGCATTGCATTCGGGACATTAAATTGTCAAAAGAAACTGCCCATTTCGATCACCCGAAAGCATATCAAAAGATGAAGGTCGTGGTGGCATATGACCAATTGGAGGATGAAGGAGATGATTTTGTGGTCGGAGAGGCAGAGGAAGTTGAAGAAACTTCTAACGGAGAAATACCATCCAGTTCGGAATCCATCGAAAGCAATGAGAACTCGGATCAGGCTGGCAATTTGTGGGAGCAACAGGAAAGCTAGAATTAATGGTAAGTGTCGAGATGGAGTGAAGGACATGGAGATTAGGTGGGAGAAAGCCTTAATTATTTTAAGTTCCAATCAGCACCTTGAATATTCCGATAAGAATGAAACCACGGGACGGTAGTGCTGTGAAACATCAAAAAACAAAAGGAAAAAACAACACAACAATAACATTATACGATACAAACCATCACTGATGCATTAACCTTTTCGACTTTGTGAGAGTACCTTGTTCACTCTCAGAACCAGAACCTCTCAGTATCTTCACAAGCATTGACGAACTTTTACTCAAACCTGAGGAACCTCTTGAATTCTTTTTTGGAGACCAACCCGACGCCATCTCTCCTTGGAACACTTACTGGAACCAAGCAGCAGCTGACAATGACGGCTTGGCAATTGACGATCCAGTATTCGGTTCATTTTGAACAGAATACAAGGACATACATGTAGGTTGCGATGAGTGAGATACTTGCTACTGCGAACATCACAGCAGAGAAGTACCGACAACGATCGGACGAGCACTGGACACTCTACTTACAATGAACAAGGTGGGGGATCAGTATCCAGAGGATATCATCCCAGACAAGGAACCTTTTGAGAAATTACTCAACAAAGAATCCAATTACGAGTGGTAGAATGACACTACCTTCAAAGATCTATTGTGGCCGAGCCATTATTCAAAGGATGGCTACGAAACGAAAGCATTCTTGTTCGGAAGAAGAAACTACTGCTAAACGACAAAATACTTCGGACGACTTTGTGTATTAAGAAGCCAACACAATAAATAAAATTCCCAAAACCAGGATCGGAGAACGACCCGTATACTGATTCTTTGTGGACCAAATGGACAGCGAAGGAAAAATACAGCAGTTTCCGGTCCGAGCCATGCTGGATTTGGGATCCACATCATTCACCATATTACCACAGTATACTAAGGTGTTTAAGATACCCATTGTTAGAAGAAAAAAAAACATCAACGGAAAGAATTTTAGAGGTAAGTCAGTTTCTTTACCTAATGTGTATACTATATCCCTTGGTTTGGCTTTTGAAAATCATCGTACTCTCGAGACGTTTGAGGTAATACCGATGCATGCTGACTACGATGTTCTAATATCTGCATGGTATCTGAAACAATATAAGGTACAGGGAGCTGCTAGTACTTACAGATGTTTACACTTTACGGAATGTGAACAGCAGTATTATAATCACAGACACCTCCATACAAACTGGGAAATTACTTATGATGATCGAATCACTACACGAAAGGATGGAATAAACATTGGGGTACTATGTTTTGCAGCAACAAGTATATTGGCAGAAAAACTCCCTGAACAGTACCACAGGTGGATGTTACTGTGCAATCCTCACGAAGCTGAAATACTACCCCTTCATAGACCCCACAATCACGAAATTCACCTTAAAGTACCGGATCATCAGGTGAATGTGGAACCTATATCGGGAAAAAATCCCTGCGCCCAAGCGAATTAGTCACACCCTGACATCGGTGATGTGTTAGGAGCGCCTGGAACATCGGAAGGCAGGGTAACATGTACGTTCGTGATGATACGATGTGAGGCACCGCTAAAACAACTCCTGGCGCTAGGTATTCACACGGTCGCATGTCACACTGCACAGCACCTTGAGACGTTTAATATACCGTGTTCTTCGTCTGGCCGGTGAATTTCATGGTGCTTGGTACTTGGTGGCAATACTGCTCTGGGCATTGTAATGGCGATGCTATGTACGGCATATTATACCATAACTTTGCTTGTCTCGATGTCTTGGCTGGAGGCAAGCAACCTGAAGGTCTCTCGGTGGCAACACTGCTCTGAGTATTGTAATGATGATGCTATGCACAGCTTATTGTATATTTACAGTTCTAACACCTTACAGTTCTAACACCTTACAGTTCTAACTCCTTACAGTTCTAACACCTTACAGTTCTAAACACCGTTTATACCCTCTTCACCGCTGTATTCAACTCGTCCTCCAGCATATAATAAATATCGTTCCAGGTCGCTAGGTCTATATGACTATTGACTATCCATCCTTTATTTTCCGACTTCGACGATATGGGCTCCTCTGGAATTTGGTAAGCTGTACCCACAATATGTCCTGCACTAATAACTGCGTATGCACCTTCGGAAGATGGTTTCACTACCCTGAACAGCTGCGACGTACTTTCCGGCATTCCACCGTTGGCAGGCTTTGTCACTTCAATGTATGCTAGCCAAAAGGTATTCGTGCCGCGTGAATGGACAACTCGCAGCTTGAATAGACGAAACATACGGTACGGTACGTATCCCTGCAGTGCCTTGTGATACTCCTTACGTTGCGAAGTTTGAACCCATACCCAGTCATAGCGGGCTGCCCCAGAATACCATCGTTTATCTCCAGTACATCTGAGCTTCTGAATGATGCTCTCGTCATGCATGTTGCGTGATTCAAGCTCCAATTCATGGTCAATTGCAGCAGCACTGCTTAAGAGATCATCCGAATCGATATTAACCTGCTTGGAGTGTAAGAAACGACAGGTGGCATCGTACAGACCATTTCGGAGGACATCGTCACTGATTATTTTCAAGAGGCCTTGATAGACCCTGACTTTCTCTTTTCCTTTGTGCTGCTGTGGAGATATGAACCTCAATAAATGATATCTACTGGTAGAGTTTGATTCCGCGGTCAATTCCGCGGTCACTTCCGTTGTCACTTCTGTCGTCTGAAGACCAGCTCATTTACGGTTCTATGCATCGCGATTGGCCTTTCTGACAGCAAATTCATCACTCCGAAGGTAGTAGTTGATTATCTGAGTATAGTAATCACCCGTCTTGTTGGAGGCATTAAACCCGTCCTAAGTCTGTGTAAGGACGTACGTCCTCGTACGGCCTCGTATGAGTGGATACGTGTAGATACGGTTGCAAACGGGAATAAGTAATATAGATATCAATTGTACGGTATGTAGGTAAGATAATCGCTAGCGTGCCAAAAGCACTTCGCGAGGTGATTATATATGAAGGGTGGTTACCCGGCCTCGGCAACCAAGTGCATCTGGGAAGGCCAAGGGCGCTTGAGAGCCAAGTGCGCTTGAGAGCCAAGTGCACCTGCGAAGGCCAAGTGCACTTGGGAGCCAAGTGCACCTGGCACCGCCATTACATTATCCCCCTCTCTATCCGCAGACCCCCTGGGCTGCAGCATATATATATACACATAAAGAAAGACAAGATAAGGTACGTACGCCTTTGTACGCCTGCAAAAGTCCCGGGACCGATCGGTGCCATCACGGCGGCCTCACGGCGGATCCGGTGCACAGGGAAACTCCACCTTCAGTGGCGATGGTAAAACCCGTGCCGACGCCATTCATACCGGGCCGAGATCCATAAGAAACGAAGAGAAGAGAAGAGAAGAAAACGTCCAATTGACCCTAGATCCTCCACCTCTGAACCGTCCGCGGCGACATCGATTATGGCCGTGGCTTCCTTGGGTGCTCCCGATGGAAATCGTCCACTAGTTCTTGAGCATTCTCGAGGTTCTCTGCCGGCTCCCAGCTCGTGCGTAGGTAGTTGTAACCGGCCCACTGAACGAGATAGTGGATCTTCCGGTAGCGTCGCTTGGAATTGAGAATCCGATCGACCTCCCACTCATCCGTATCATCGACAATCGTCGGTTGCGGTTCCGAAGGCGGCTGGCCGATGGCCGGCAGCGAGTACTTATCAAGCAGGGAGACCTCAAACACGTTGTGAATACGCATCGTCTTTGGCAAGTCTAATTTGTAAGCATTCTTGTTGATGACTTTACTCACCATGTATGGTTCCATGCGCTTGTAATCTAGTTTCTTTGACGCTCTCGCTGTCTTGATGTTCCGAGTCGAGAGCCAGACCTTGTCTCCGACCTCGAACATCATCTCTTTGCCGCCGGCGTACTTCGTCTGGCGGGCTTGGGCTTCCATTAGGTTTTCCCGGAGGGTGCGGTGCGTCTCTTCCAGCCCGGCTGCCATGGTATCCGCTTCGGCTTCCGACTTCAAGCGGGCTAAGTCCTTGGGTGCCTTGAACTGCATCGTCGGGTGGTAGTGGTAATTGGTCCAAAAGGGAGTCATCCTTGTCGAAGGATGCACGGAGTTGTTGTATGCGAATTCGGCCAACGGTAGGAGCTCCACCCAGTTATCCTGCTCATAGTTGCAGAAGGCTCGGAGATACTGCTCCATCGTCTGGTTCTGCCGCTCCGTCTGGCCGTCCGTCTGCGGATGAAATGCTGTTGACAGTCGGTGATCCATACTCATGTGACTGCAGACCCTCGCCCAGAATCGGCTCGTGAACTGAGTGCCCCGATCGGTGATGATGTTGTCAGGGACGCCGCGTTTGCAGATCACATGCTCGAAGAAGAGCCTGGCCAGTTCTGGTGAGTCGACATCCTTTCTGCAGGGCAGGTAGATCGCCATCTTGGACAGTCGATTGACGATGACTAGGATCCCCGTGTATTCGGACGCGGTCGATTCTGGTAGGTCTGTGACGAAGTCCTTGGTGACACCTTCCCAGGGTCGTGACGGTGGTGGCAGCGGCATGTTGATTCAGTGGTGGGCATGCCGTGGGGCCTTGATTCGGTGACATACTTCGCAGCCGTTGACGTACTTTCTTATGTACGTGTCCATCGTAGGCCAATAGAAATCCCTAGAGACTAGCTCAGCAGTTTTAAGAGCTCCAAAGTGACCGGACTCAGGGTTGTCATGGAAGAGACTTATCACTTTGCCGCGGAGAGCATCGTCCGCAGGGACGTATATCCTCCCCTCGTAGGTCAGAGCTCTAGCGACGACGCTCCACTGGTTCTTGTCTTTGGCTTTGGCTTTGGCTTTGGCTTTGGCTTTGGCTGTGGCTGTGGCTGTGGCCATTGGGTTATCGACTACCTTACCCGAGACGTCGTCCGCCAATGGGTCAGTAGCCTGGGACTTCTTAATCGCCGGTAGGAGGTCGTCATAAGGTTCAACCGTCAGGGTCGCTAAGAGCCGTCCGACAGGCTTCTCGTAGTCGATCTCATAATTTGGCCGTCTCGACGGGCCGTCGGCGGGGTTTTTGGTGCCTTCCAGGTGTTCGATGCTGAAGTCGTATGCCGAGAGAATCCCCGACCACCTAGCTTGTCGCCGTGAGAGCACTTTGGACGTTTGGAAATACTCAAGGTTCTTGTGGTCACACCGCACCAGCACTTTGTGACGGGCGCCCTCCAGATAGTGCCGCCATTGCTTGAATGTCTCGACGATGGCGAGGAGTTCCCGATCGTACGTGTCGTAGTTCTGCTCAGCCGGAGAGCATTTCCGAAAGTAGAAATTGACTGGCCAAAGGGTCCCGAAGCCATCATACTGATTCAGGATGCCCGCAATCGCAAAGCCGCTCGCATCGGTCTGCAGAACGATCGGTTTGGTACGGTTGAAATGCTGCAGAATCGGTGCTGCGGTGAAGGCTTTTTTGAGTTTCCGGAAAGCCAGTTCGGCTTCCCGAGTCCATTCCCATTTCGACTTGATCGGCTGCGATCGATTTGATGGTTTCGGCTTACTGCTCTGCCCATTTGATTTTAGTAGTTCTGTGAGCGGGAAGGTCACCTTGGCATATTTTCGGATGAACCTCCGGTAGAAGTTCGTGAATCCGAGAAGGACTTGAACGTCCCATACCGACTTGGGAGTTGGCCAATCCTCGATTGTCGCGATCCGATCCGTTTCCATGCTGACACCATCGGCAGAGATGACGAAGCCGAGGAATCCGACCTCCGAGACTCCAAATTGGTACTTCCCTGCTTTGCAATAGAGGCCGAACTCCTGCAGTCGTTGTCGTACCTTCCGCACGTGCTCGTCGTGCTCCTTCTCGTCGGTGGAGTAGATCAGGATGTCATCGAAGTAACACACGGCAAAGTCGTCGATGTAGGATTGCAGGCAATCGTCAATGTAAGACTGAAAAGTAGCCGGTGTGTTCGTCAGACCGAATGGCATAACCTTGTACTCGAACTGACCATATCGGATTCGGAAAGCCGTCTTGTACTCGTCACCTTCCTTAATGCGAATAAGGTGATAGGCTCCGCGAAGGTCGAGTTTCGTAAATATCCTGGCATTGCCAACACGGTCAAGCATCTCCGAGATCAGTGGAAGGGGGTACCGATTCTTGATTGTGCCCGCGTTGAGATCTCGGTAGTCCGCACAGAGTCTCAAGCCGGCGTCCTTCTTCTTTGCAAAAAGTATCGGTGCCGCCGCCGGTGATGATGACCGCTGGATGAAACCATTGGCCAGGTTTGTCTCGATGTAGGCCTTTAGAGTTCT
>MU122438.1:0-42576 GCA_014904905.1 Wilcoxina mikolae CBS 423.85 | reverse complement strand
GGCTTTCTTCAGTTTCCGGAAGGCGAGCTCTACATCTCTCGGCCACTCACATTTTGACTTTCCTGTAGGCTTCTTTACCAAGTTCGATATGGGTGCCGTTACCTTGGCATATTTCCGGATGAACCACTGATAGAAGTTCGTGAAGCCGAGAAGGACTTGGACGTCCCGTACCGACTTGGGAGTTGGCCAATTCTCGATTGTCGTGATACGATCCGTTTCCATGCTGACACCATTGGCAGAGATGACGAAGCCGAGGAATCCGACCTCCGAGACTCCAAATTCGCACTTCTCTGCTTTGCAATAGAGGCCGAACTTCTGCAGTCATTGCACTACCTTCCGCACGTACTCCTCGTGCTCCTTCTCGTTGGTGGAGTAGATCAGGATGTCGTCGATGTAACACACCGCAAAGTCGTCGATGTAGGACCGCAGGCAATCGTCGATGTACGACTGAAAGGTAGCCGGTGTGTCCGTCAGACCGAATGGAATGACCTTGTACTTGAACTGACCGAATCAGGTCCGGAAGGCTGTCATGTACTGGTCACCTTCCTTAATGCGAATGAAGTGATAGGCTCCGTGAAGGTCGAGTTTCGTAAATATCCTGGTGCTGCCAACACGGTCAGGCATCTCTGAGATCAGTGGGAGAGGGTTCCGGTTCCTAATTGTGCCCTCGTTGAGAGCTCGGTAGTCCACACAAAGTCTCAAGCCGCCGTCCTTCTTCATTGCAAAAACTATTGGCGACGCCGCTGATAATGATGACCGCTGGATGAAGCCATTGGCCAGGTTTGTCCCGATGTAGGCCTTTGGAGTTCTTAACTCAATCTCCGACAGGTTATAGATACGCCTGTAGGACAGCTTGTGCCCGGGTACCAGGTGGATCGAATGGTCAATTGACCGGTGCAGTGGCAGCCTCTCTGCTTTGGCCTTACTAAAGAACTCCACGAATTCCTTATAATTGGCGGGGCTATGGCCGCTGTCGTCTGTAGGCACAATTTCAGTTGCCGAACCTCCATCTGTACTCGTTAGCTTTGTGCTCGTAATCTTTGAGATGGAAGCGAATGTTGTGGAATCAAGGAGCCCTTGTCATAACGAGTTATCCTCGATGGGAACTCCCGCCGTAGAGTACTCCCATCGTGACTCGGCGAGCCGGTAGCAGTCATTCAAGCACCAACAAGTAACTCTTCTGCCGCAACTACCACCGCTGCTCCTGCTCGCTCGTCAAGCTCCAGGCACTCCTCTCACCTTTGGGGGTGATGCCTTCAATGGAAGCTCCCAGCAACCATGTGAAATCGCCAATACATATGGCGAATGCCGCGAGAACCTCATCGCTAGCTATGAAATCCTCGAATGCGATGGCTCCAAGCAGATGTATGTCTGGAACCCCGCCGTCCTCAGATGCCTCTGGAGGATCCGACGTCACATTGACAGTTGCCGCCGGTGTATTTGCATCACTACTTGGGGTCCGCAGAGATAGAAGTCGACCGGATGCCCAGTCGACCTCAGGCTTTCTAGTCTTGAACCAAAGAAAGCCAAGAACCAGGTTGTAAGCCATAGGCACGACCAGCACGTCTGATTCGTCAACCGGAGCCAAGTGCTGACAATATTGAACCGCAATGATCGTCTTTCGACTCTCCTTCGCAGACATCATCAGCTGGCCGTTGAGACCCTGCGTAGCTGTGAATGCTGGTTCATGTTGTAGACCGAGTCGCTTGAGCAGCCTCGGTGACATAAAGATGCTCGCCGCTTCGCAGTCGATTTGAGCCCGAATGCTCTGCATGTCGTCGTGTCGATCTCGTACGAGTACTTCGTGAACAATGTGACACGAATCCGGCTTCTCTGTACCACATAGGTATTGACTTGAAAATAGAGCCCGGGGGGATCAAGGATAACTCTTAATTTGAAAGCGATTTGGTGGGGCTGGATCTCATCTATCGTCGTCAACAACGATCTCATTCCCAATATCTCCAGCCCTAACTCCTCTTTGTCCAGCCTCTCAAGCCGGGCTAGGTGCCGGGAGATGTATGCTAGTCTTTTGACTGTTGAGTGTTGAACGACTTTTGGCATTTCATTTGGTGGTGCCTGCTGCCGCCACGGCTTCTGCAATAGTTGAAGCTCGATTCGTGCGCAAGAGCAGTGCTGTAAGTTGGGCACTGGATGTGTTTATGGTTTTTGCTTCCGCACCGCGTGCACTGCTTGTTAGCCCTTCTGCAATCAAAGACCTCCTTTGAGACCCATGGTGCTGGGGTCAATTTGCCGCGAGTGCCACCTCCGGACATTTCATTGGTCAATCTCTCGGTCGTCGGTTCTGAAATGGATGGCCGGTAACTTCGCTTCCCGCCTTTTTGGGACGATTCCAGCTGCCTTTGCTGTTACTGCTGCTGCTGCTGTCCGCCTGGCCTATTATCGGTGTGTATGTCCTCTGAGGCTGCGGCCTTGTCCAAAAGTTCCTCGATTGTCTCGAACCTTCCACAAGCGGAGGTTATCGGCCCGACCATGTTTTTTAGTGCTTGTCGGTGACCTGCCCAGGCCATGTCGTAGAGCATCTGCTCGCTCCTTTGTATCGTCCATCGGGCCTGCTTCCAATTAGCTTACACACGGTTCGCGTAGGCTCTAACCGGCTCATTAGGCAATTGTATGTATTCATCCATCGCATTCATCACCGCTTTCCTGAAGCGATCCTTGTATCCGTATATCCGAGTGACCTCTTGTGCGAAGAGGTCGTAGTCCTCCAAACCGGGGTCAGAATCCGCGTGTAGGTCGCTGGCCCATTCGGAAGAGTCAGTCATCGCCGTCTGACACTTCGTCGGATCCGGGTGGTTGCTCCAGCAGTCGAGTGGCGAGACCGCGTATATGACTTGATCGCGTCTGCCGCATGGGAACAGGTGTTTGCGTGAGTCGAAATTGGAGCGTAACGCGTGGATAAACTTGTCTAACTCCTTGGCTCCATGGCAGTATGGTACAGGGTCGACCATGGTGAAGTTTGAGGTTTTCTCAAGGGTCGTGGCTTCGCGTTCGGCGCGTTCTGCGGACAATTTCTCTTGTTCGACAACCAATCGTTCTCCCTCGGACTTTAACCATACGGCCTGCTGTTCGAACATCATCTTTAGCATCCTGTTTTGGGCAGACATTTCCCTAAGATCCTCGTCTGTGATCATGGATCTGAACCTGTCATCGCGGTCGTCGCCGTGACCATCGTCTTCGTCGTCGACCTCGTCATTGACTTCATCTTCGTTGCCCGGTTCCTTGATCTCGATGTCTGATAAGGCCGCCGGAGCGGTCTTGGACCTGGTGGGCCGACGTGCTTGGTTCTCGGACGCAGAGGTTGCGGCCTGCAAGAATTCCTCGTCGTCGCGACTGTCAGTGAAGTGCAATTCAGTTCTAGATGACTTCTTTGGGGGCATTGGGGCTGCAATGGAATGAAATCGACAAATCTTCTGTTTGTGTACGTGTCGTGTCGCGACGAAAAAGTAAACAAATCACGAAACCCCGTAAGCGAAATGTATCTGGTGACTGAAAAGCGATTATATTGTATGGGCGTAGGTCTGTGTACGGCCTCGTATTACTGGGTACGTGAAGATACGGTTGCAAACGGGAATAAGCAATATAGCTCAATTGTACAGTAAGTAGGTAAGATAATCACTAGCGTACCAAAATCACTTCGCGAGGTGATTATATATGAAGGGTGGTTACCCGGCCTCGGCAGCCAAGTACGCTTGAGAGCCAAGTGCGCTTGAGAGCTAAGTGCACTTGGGAGGGCCAAGTGGACCTGAGAGCCAAGGGCACCTGGCACTGCCATTACAACCACAGACTACTGAAGTGTATGACCCCTGCCACATGCTTGAGAGGAAGCACCCACTCACAGTGCAAATGGGGCTATGCGTCTCCTTATTTTGGATGGCCAGGGTTCTCATGTTACCATTGAGTTCCTCCTCTATGCTGTGGAGCACAACATAGTAGTCCTTTGCCTGACCTCCCAAAGCAGCAACCTCCTCCAGCCCCTTAATGTGGGCCTCTTTGCCACCCTACAACGCCATTACAGTGCAGAACTTGACAAGCTGAGTAGCCATGGACTCACATCGATTAAAACAGGGGAGTTCTACTCGTGAGGTTCCCACTTTCGAGATATTTGACACTGGATTGAGGTGGCCTAACCAATGCCTCTAGGCTTCTGGTATTGGTACGCAAGCTCACCTACAATGTGAACCCCATTCTCCATGCTTTTGAGGCCTGTGGAATCTCTCCTTTGAACACTAGAAAGGTTCTCGGGAAGGATCACGAAATATCACTTAGCCAACTCGGCTCCCGTCTTTGGCCCCTCATCCATGCACCCACAAGACCCGCAGACAGGGTAGCTGGATTGGAAGGGATGCTCTTTGTGTCATAGACTCAAACTCTCCTCGTTCCCAGCGTATCAAGGAAAGCATTGAAAAAATCTCCAAGTTTGGAGAGAGGGTGGATGCTGAACTTGATATTGAGGTCTTCAGGCACAAACAGCTTCGATCCCAGGTCCTTGATTAGCCCAGGAAGGCCGTACAGGCTTGTCGCATGCTTAGTAGAGCTTGTCTGATACACAACACAGACATTGTATACTTGAGAAAAGAGAGGGTGGCAAAAAAGTCGAAATCCAAATGCAGCAAAACAGGCAAAACAGTGGCCTCTCTCTCGCACAGCATGGACAGTACAAAGGAGGAGGAGTGATATGGAGATGCAGATGAGGAAGTGAACAATGATGTGATCGCTGTGACTGAGTTTGAGAGTAGTGGGGACTCAGAGCTGGAAGATGTGATTGTGGTGAGGAGGGGGAGGTAGGGAAATTTCGAGGTTTTTTTGGTTTGCTTATGAATTATGACTTTTCTTTTGGTTCAATAAATTTAGTTCACTCCCATATCAATCTAAAGCATCTGTATATGACTCACTTTTTGATTTAACCCTTCCGGGTATTTTTTGGTTGAGCTAGAGAAGGCCGGCAGTGGGAGCCGACAGGTGTTGCATCGCCCGGACGTGTTGCAGGGCAGGGTAACCTACATTACTATACTCAGATTATCAACTACTACCTTCAGAGTGATGCATGCGCTGTCAGAAAGGGCAATTGCGATGTATGGAACAGTAAACGTGCTGATCCTCTGACGACGACACATGTGACAGCGGAAGCGACCCCTAGACGTCATTTATTGAAGTTCATATTTCTGCTGTACCCCAAAGGAAAAGAGAGAGTCAAGGACATGCAAGGGCTCTTGAAAACAATCAGTGATGACATCCTCCAAAATGGTCTGTATGATGCCACCCATCGTTTCTTACACTGCAAGCAGGTTAATATCAATTCAGATGATCTCTGAAGCAGTACTTCCACAATTCACCATGGATTGGAGGCAGTATAACGTAACATGCATGACGAGCACATCATTCAGAAAATCACAGGCACTGGAGATAAAGATGAAATTCTCAGGCTGCCTGCCATGACTGGATATGGGTTCGAACTTCGCAACCTAAGGAGGGGTAGGAGCTGTCTCACATGGTACTGCAGAAACACGTACTAAGCCATATGATTCATTTATTCAAGCAGCGAGATGTCCATTCACGTGGTAAGAATACCTTTTCGATAGGATACGTTGAAGTGACAAAGCCTGCCCAAGATACAATACGGGTAATTGCATGGCAGTTCGTCAGGGTATTCAAACCATCTTCCGGAGATACCTATACAGTTAGTAGTGCAGGAAATATTTTGGGTGCAGATCACATAATTCCAGAAGAGCCCAGTTTTTCAAATTCGGGAAATAAGTAATGGATAGTCAATAGTTATATAGACAGAGCGACTTGGAATGATGTTTATTACATGATCAAGAACGAGTTGAATAGAGCAGTGAAGACGGTCTAAACAGTGTTAAGAACTCTAAATAGACTTAATAGGCAGACATTCAAGTTGCTTCAGTCCAGAAAAGACATGGACGCAAGCAAAGTGGTTCTTGATGGAAACTTATGGTTCAATATGCGGTGCATAAGATCGTTATTACAATGCCCAGAGCAGTGTTGCCACTGAGCACCACATACCAATAGGCAGACCTTCAAGTTGCTTATATTCAGCCAAGACATGGACGCAAGCAATGTTATGGTGTAATATGCCATGCACAAGATTGTCATTACAATGCTTAGTGCAGTGTTGCCGCCAAGCACCAACCAGGATGCAATTCCACCTGCCAGACAAAGAACATGGAATATTAAGCATCCCAAGTGTGATATGCGACCGTGTGAATACTTAGTGCACAGTGCAGTTGTCTTAGTGCATCGCATCGTATTGTTTCGGACTTACAGGTTAACCTGCCTTCCGACGTTCCAGGGGTTCCTGGCACACCACCGAAGTCTTGGAGTAACTAATATACCGAGGCACAGAGATTATGTCTGAGGTATGGGGTGGATATAAATGCCATTATCTTTCATAAGATGAATCATATGGGTGATTCATATACCGTTGGGATCAGATACATATTACTCTGTATCTGTGATCACCTGCGCAGCTTGCCTCTTCTTTCTGAATTGTCAATTTCTACTCCAATCATGATAACCATCCTCCATGTCGATTTCGAATTGTTCTTTTATCCAGTATAATTTCTATATATATTGACGTGATGTGGACATCCCAGATCTCCTCTGAACCATGTTATCCAGTACGTAGTATCCTTCAAATATCAGAATATATATTTTACATGAGCACTAATAAGGTCCTTTGATGGATCTGATATGTTTCAGCTGTGAGCGCACACTAAATATCCCATATCATGGCTTCTGGTAGTTATCAACAAAATGAGGCTCACAAGCATTGAATAATACAGGTACTTGTCACAAGAATCATTGTCAGCCTCTAGGTTATGAAGTTTTATGCATATTGTAGTGAAAATAGCTTCTGTATCTGACAGTCTGTGCTTGTTTAATCCAAAATCAAGAAATACCTGTTGCGGAATATCAATGGTATATACATGGCGATTTCTCTCAATTGTCATTCCCAAGTAGTAGTTACTTTCCGCATATCCTTCATCTGGAATAGAATAATCAACGGCTTCTTAATTATTGTAATGTTATAACTGATATTTAACAAATAATTAATGTTCATAACTACTGCGGCAATTACATTGTATTTGTTGAACAGCTTAAAAGAACACTAGCAACAGTTCTTATTTCATATTACATTGAAATGGCATAAGCATTGAATTCTCCCTACCATATATCAGATGACTGGGTCACACCATACAGTTATTTCTAAAGTAACAAAATAAGTATTCAAGATGTTAAATGTTCAAATGCCGAATATACATTTCCAACACTTCCGATCATATGGACATAGCTGCAAAGTGAACGTGTAGAGATTTTCTTATTCTGATCAACACCATATAACACTGTGAACATGTCCAGCTGTTGTAACTTCAAGTCAAATGATGCTACGATTGCCAAGGCCATCCTAATGTGGCCATTTCTTGCTGTTGGAGCATAAGTATAACTGTAGTCTTTCCATATATATAGTGATTTCTAACAACAAAGAGCCAAACTTTGAATCTTTGTAACCATTGTTGGCAATTGCTTCGACTTCAATGGAGAGTTGCTTGCGAATGACTCAATGAATTCCATAGGTTTGAAGAAATTACCTTTATGAACCTTCCCAATAACAATGTAGTTGAGTTTTTCTTTCATTGAAATGTTCTATACGGCTTCCTTCTGACTCTCAAATGTGTACAACTGTTTACTCCGATCTTGAGTGTTAGTCTGACAATGGCGTTTGGAGATCATTATCATTGGGAAAATTACGCTGAGATTATTCTTGTATTATTTGTCTTTGGCATTATGTGGGAAGGAGTCAACCAGGATTCAACAAGCCGAGCATGAACATAGACAAACCTCTTGTGGTGTAATCCCAGCTGAGAATAAAGATGTGTTGAAGCGAGCTAACGCATGGGATATATCCATCATCTGCTCTCGTTACATCAAGAGCTGCATATGCAAATGGTAAGGCTAAGTAGTGTGAAACATTGCACTTTGTACTGGAGGAACAATTGTTGATTATCCAGATGCACGAACAGGTTAGTTTGAAATAAGGAACTGCTTTTTTAGCCAAGCTTAATTTCCCCTATTTGCTTTTTCCAGAGATGGTATTAATGTTTCCAGGGATTACCTTCATGCTCCATGATTACTTCTGATAGATGTCCTCTCACAAAAAAACCTTATCTGATGGATTTGTTTCTGTAAAGCTATAATCATCCACGAAGATAATGTGTGTAGAACGAAGAAATGTTCTGGCCAACATATTGTTCATGAAGTTCTGTTCTGTAGTATTCCATGATTGAATGATTATTGGTTTCATCTTTCGAGATAACAATTTTTGCTCATTTTCATTGGACATATGAAACATGAATGGACATGCACAGACTCTTAGGTGCTTAATTAGTGTGAAGAAGAAGTGGATAGGTTTATGGCAGATCGAACAAAGCATGGGTTTGACACTAGTTCAATATCACAGGTGACTGAAATCCTGAGCTGAACTCCAGAGAGATCAAAATACAATAATGAAGACTGAACTTGCAAGATCAATTCGATCTGGATTCATCTTGTAGCACATGACCTGAGCCACTTGATTAACAAAGATTCAGGCCGATCGGAAAGATTTCGCATTGGTATTTTAGTTTCAAATAATGGGGCGATATTGAGGGGTGTGAAAGGGAATGTCATGGCAATTATATGCTTCGCTCAAACCGAACAGATTCATTAATGGTTCCAACCTACAATGGTTCGTTGTCAACACCATTTTTGATCATACTTTTTGTACCAAACTAGATTACAAAGAGATATGTTCCAACAAATGACCTTGTAGGTGTAACGTTCCTCAAATGAACCGCAATCCTTACTGCGAGGCCCAGTCCTTCTTGAAGAGCCCAGGATGCTCAGGCACACTCTGTGCATATCCGAAAAATGTCCTATTGGCTCTCTCATCTTTTTCATCAAATCAAGACATGTAAGGTGTTACCATGCCCATGATAATATCCACCTGTTTGAAGTACTGTTTGAATATCTTTGAAATAAGTTGCCTGTTATCAAGTTGGAACTTCTTGATTGTTTGTACAGTTGTTGGACGTATGTTTTCCACCAGTTCAACCTATTCCTGGAACTTCACAAACACTCCCGATTTGTGGCATGTATATACAATATAGTGCATCCTTTCAAATCGTCAATGAATGAAATTATGTTTCAGCCTTCTCCAATTGTAGTGATGACTAGATCACAGATATTGCCCATCTGACAAGTGGTGTTTCAATTCACTTCTCCCTATCTGGCAGCTTCTGAGTTACTTAACTGCCTTCCTTTATTGATCATCTCCCATGCACTTGAACAAGTAAGATTGTTGGCCCTAGGATTAAGAAGTTCAGCCACCCACAATGCTCCAAACACAAGCCGAGATTAACATATCCCACAAGACAGCTATCAAAAGACTTTAAAAGTTATTGTCGAAGTGGCTGCAGCATATTTTCAGTATCAGGCAGAGGCATCGGTGGGTCTTTCTCCCCATGATTGTTTGTTGAATACACCTTGATACTATTGTCCTTATGATGGCGACGATAATATGTGTTTTTGGTAGAACCTGACACCTTTTTGTACTTCAAGTTGTCAGATTACTGTGTCCTTTGTTATGTTAATACTTTCCCTTGCTTTTGAGTTTTTTTGCAAACCCTAGAGTATCGTGTCCAAGGTCCATTTCCTGCTGGAGCTTTCCCAAATACTCTAGCATCTTAGTGCTGACTACAGTAGGCTGGAGAGTATCTTCGATATTCTTATTGTTTATAAATTCAAGCAAGATCATCGAATCATCATTGATCAGAAATGCAATATTGGAGGTTGAAAATCTGTTCGACCTCAGACATGAAGGTGGATTAATATTTATTCTCCCAGCTGCTGTGTGATTGACATCTGGTGCAACTGGGTTGTTGGATTAAAGAAATCATTTCGAATCCTAAAGTCACCTTTTGATACGTGCTTATAAGTCCTAACATCTCCAAAGTACTGTTAGTTTACTCACAAAAGTTCTCCCTGAATACGCAACTTCAACCTTTTGACTTTGAACCAGTAGTCTAATGCAATATATTTTCATGACCCCTTGCCAGCCCATAGTATCATATACTAGAACACCATTGTCTTCTTCATGGTCATTATGCAGTTCATTCCAGCCATGCTATCCTGTTCGGTATAATATTTCGTCTGGGTCTATCTGCAAGTCTTTCTGCCACAGTTGCATTCTCTCCAGAACCATCTTGTTTGCTCCTATCCCTAGTAACAACTCCAGGGACGTAATTGGATTCTAGAAAGAGATGAAATTGTGTGTTTCGTTTCTCATTATTCGTCGTAAGAAACTTCAAGATATTCATCACAATGTCGTTGGATGACATCTTGGGCTTAGGTTGTCAAATAAATGTCTAATTCGATACTCTAAATATGTCAGTTACTCATTTCTTTGAGATGAACAGGAAAACATCCATCAGCTGCCAACTGAAATGCTCCCACAATGTTGGTGTATTATTGTCACCTATTATATTTCCGTCTCTTTCAGCTGCCAATATATTGTTTCACATTATTTATGTCCAATCAAGTTGGTCAATGTACTTCTTAGCTATTCTCCCGTCATTGCTTTGATAGGTACGTGAATGAAACACTTTATGGTACATAAGATCTGTGATGGTGATGGAGTGTCACTGGTCAATAAATATAGATAGGTGTCAAACGTAGTGTGTTGTCTAGTACAAATGGTTCAGAGATATCAATCTCAAAGCACTCTTTAGGTTTGAAATGTGTGATGTCTTGGAGCAATTCCCCATGCCCTAACCAGTTAAGACATTCTGGTCCTAGATTCCCAACAGACACGTATGCCTTGCATGAAGCTGATTATGTGAAAAACAATTGGGGTTTGGTATCATATCGTTGTTACTTTTGGGACTTGTAGTCTTGTTTATAACCACTAATTTATAATATCAAAGGCGGTAAAGACTTTCATAAAGATTTAAAATTTCTGAAAGACAAAGTGTCATTCAAATTTCACATCTCGCATGACAGCCAATAAATATTGATTAAGGTTTGTATAATCTCTGACTCTTTTGTTGTGAAGGTAGTATTCTTTGCATTGTATGATAATATTAATTATTGTCCCAGAACTAGAACGACAGTTCCAATTTCCAGTGGAATCTTCATAGTATAAGTGTTTTATATTATATCAATAGGTTAAATAACTGAGAAGATCATTTGGGTAGGCAGGTGAAGAATAGGATTATGTTATCATATATCTTCGAACATTCTGAACCTGATAGGTACCATCTGCCATTGACCTCTTGGTGGATCTGATGTATCAAGTAACTTTGCACCTGATACCTGGTAGACAAACATGTGTTAACACCATTAAACAATACCGAAAAGCAATGCAATATAATCAAAAAGGACACATGCAATTGACAGTGAATCAGCCAAATATCCAAGGCCCCGAACTCAAACTACAAATCTGCATGGTTTGGACTAGTTGGATCTCAAATCTTTAAAAGTAGTGATTAGGAATTGGATTCACATCTCTCATCCATTTGCTATTCAACATTGCCCTTTGGCCTTGTCATTGAAACTTGCCTATTCACCTTCCCATATGATGTTTCCCATTGCACATAACTGGCACCATTCAATTATAGTTTGAATTTAATTTGTATAGTGAACCTGTGTTGTCTTCCAATTTTACTTTGTGTTTAATCCTGTTCAACAAGCATCGTGTGGTATTCCGGATTCGCTTTCTTCTTCGTTCATGCTTTGCCTGTCATGTATATCCGGTTTTACATTCTTTCATTGTTTTTGGGTGTTAATGTTTCTTTAAAATTTGTGTGTCTTTCATGACTAGTTGGGGATTCGCTTTGGGACATTATGTCATCGAACAGCTTACCTCAATATCAAGATCATCTGTAAATTAGTGGGGATTATCATCCATTCATTCTTCCCAAGTCAACTATGGTAATCATGGAAATATTCTCTATTAGTGCACTTCGGTGTTGTCAATATTGTTATTATAATTGGTAACGAAGCGTAGTGCCACATTGGGGATTGAACAGAGGTGGAATTCAATGCCAATTCGATCCAATATTTTAAAAAGTTCTAAGATTTGTCACAAACCGGTTCCCAAACCATCGATTCTCAAATAACACACAGTATGCAAGATCTTGTTCAATTGGCTTGATCATTAGTATATATTATTGCGGATGAAGGAAGCTACATGATGTACTACATATTGAGCCGATGAGACAAGAACTCGCTGCCTTGAATCTGTTCACAGTTGTAGGCTGAAATGGTTGGAATTGAGGGGAATAGCTTGTCAACGATCTGCTTCACACGAAAAGAACCGGTTCAACAATAGTACTAATTTCTGCCGATTCGTTGCCAACAAAAATATTATTCTTTGATGTATTGTATCTGTGGAAAAATAACATGCATAGGAACACTGCTAAAATTGCCATAAGTTGGCTGGAGTGTCATCATTGAAGTAGTGTTCAGATCTCCCACTCTGCTCAGAGAATGGTAATGATCAAGTGTATGTGTTCAAATGTGTTTATCATTCCCCACTTCTCAGTGGACTCAGTTATACATGAATTGAACCCTTCAGGGATACGTATCATTGAAAGAATAAAAAGAAATCTATTGTTAATATAGTTATAGGCTTCAAACCCTTCGATTTGATTTATAGCTTGCATGAAACAGTTAATATGATAGCGATTAATCTTGTTGATAGTGTTTCAAAATATTGGAAAGGAATGCAAAAAGGGTAACTTAAGCATCTCTGTGGGTTAACTAGTATTGGCAACCAAGCGCCTGTGAATCGTACTATTGATAAACTGGTTCAGTTCGAGCGAAGGAATCCTTTCCAACCCATTCACCTCGATCCCTACCATTTAGGACCACAATTCTGAAGTATAACAGGTAGGCAGGTTCTTGTCTGAATTCTGGAAATTAGGGCGCACATTATAGCAGGGATCGAGCTCGGTTGAACTCACTAACATTCGAGGTAATAAGCCAAGAACTCGTATAGTTAATATATTTGGAAATTCAATGCTTCGCGAATCTGTTTGTGACAAATGGGCTAGATTGGAAAAATCCCAGACCAAATCAGAACCGAATCCGTGCTAGGATCGATCTGTCACAAGCCAATCCAGTTCATGACCAAAACTAAGGTCAACTAACATGCGAATTGTTACCGCCACTCAAAAGATTTTCATTAAGGTAGTTATAGAACTTAATTTTTCACAATTGTGATGAATCTGACAGCAGGTAATGAGAGGCAATGTGTTACCAAAATGAGGTGATCACAAATTCTGCCTGCGAAAAATATACGAAAAATCAAAAATAAATGTTTTCTATTTTTGAAGTAAGTGTAAATATAAATGGAAACATGAATTGGTGATGAAGATTATATAAATTGAAATGTAGACAAGTGTAAAGAACACAGTGGAAGTACCAGTTATAAGGGGTTATTGGATTACACAAGTGGGGTCATAGTTGCCTTTTGGTCAAGTGGTATTGTATGCCAACATATACTTTATTTCAGTATGGCACCAACAAGGGCTGCGGTTCAATTTGCAGTGTGGGCAGATAAGACTGGCAAAGACGTGAATGTGACAATCGGGCTTACAGGGTTTAATCCCTGGGGGTATGCCTTATAATGTTAGATGGCCTTGCCTAGGACCTGAGAATATGTCAACATGAAAGAGGGGATAATGTAAAGGTCACAGAGGAAGTAGCAGTTATAAGGGGTTGTTGCATGACACAAGTGGTGTCATAGTTGCCTTTTGGCCAAGTGGTATAATATGCCAATATATACTTTACTACAGTGGCATCAGGACGTACATCATCATCTGGATGGATATGCTTAGATACGGTTGTCAATGGAATATGTGATAAAGATGATGATATCAATTGTGTAGTGTATAAGTAAGATAATCGCTACAGTACACTCGCAGCTGACACCGCCATTACAACAAGTATGATTTATGGTGGAGAGTGTATGTTCACAATGGTGAAAATACTATATACGACTTGAATACCCTGCTATAGGCCCGCCGCCATGACAAGAATACAAATTTGTACAATTCTTTTTGTATCATGTGTACAATTCCACCATGAAATTCAAATCATGTTCTTTGCAAGATTCTTATGCCTGTATCTCCCGATTGTTCTCTTTCTTGAAATATATACATGAATATTGTAGAGTAGTATGCAAGTAAGATTATCAGTGTGTTGCAATTACATTCCCTAATAAACATTATGTATGGCGGTGGTTAGCCGGTCATTGAGCTGCCGAATACGGCTGCCTACAGTCAGCCAAGACCGTGAGACAAGAAAAATGATTGGCTACCAGTACATCATACACGGCTATAGAGAAATACCCCCTGATGTTCCATAGAGGCAGTTAAAAGTGGAACAAATCAGAAGATAAACAAAATCTCATAATGGAGGTTCCTACACCCACACGCATTCGCATGAATTGCACAACCGATCAATTCTACTCAATGGTATCTTCTTGCACAATGTGTGGCTTAGAACATCACCATTCCCAGTAGTAAGTGGATATAGCCAATTCTATTATCATTCATAATGGGACGTGATCCTATAAGAAGAGAACAGGAGATATGATGATAGAAGTGAAGAGAAACCATGAGAAGGATATGTCTAAATCGAATGGAATCCTACAAGCTTATCTCTCTGAACGCATTTTCACTTTCAGCTTCCGCGAACAATGTAACTGCTCACAGTAGTTACAGCTCAGAGCAGAGTGTATCTGGCCATATGATCCTGTACCTTCAACATTAGGGTAACAATGTTGTGATTGCCAATATTTAAAAAGAAGAAAAGAAGTAGAGAATGTTGTAGAATCCGGCAGGCCTTGTCCTTAATAGTTTTACCTTATTGGATATTTGCACGATCCAGTCACACTATTCTTGACACGCTGTACCAGTTGCAGTCAATAACAAACAACATTATTTGTATCTCTTCAGCCACAACTACCATATCTTCTTCCCTTTTGGCCAATCTTCCCCTCAGAATAATCTCACCTTCATTTCCAATACCTTCTACATTTGCTCCCAGCAATCACATACAAATTTCAACTTTGAGTATAAATGTTTATCTAGAATCTCCCCCTGGCGAATGTATCTTCTTAAGTAATATCACCATGTATTGCTATATCCTGAGTACAGTATCCTTCGCAACATGCCTCCTCCCTAGGCATATGTTCAAGTCCATGCATACATTATTCCTGGTGGTCTATCCAGTTCACTGCCACCAGTTACATTCACACTGTGTTAGCAAAGTCAAAAGTTGCAGATGTTGCAATTCAATGTCATGATATCTGAATTTCAAGCAAGGAAACCCCATTATCAATATCATAGGATACGTCTACCACAGCTGTCATGTATAGTATGAATAACTCTTATCAAAACACCTACTTGAATCACCTCATTTATACTGTCTGATAACCCAATTCAGTTAATACTCACTGGGAACATGATTGATATTAATGAAAATTTTCAATATTTATGTACATACGGAATGTTCTGATCTCCACAACTTCCTCACACAAACTATCATCTACATTTCCATGGATTCTCAGATTGCCAACCATAAATTGAAATAATCTTTTCTGTATAGTATTGAAGGAACATATATCAAGATCTGCTCATTTGGTGACGAAGTTTAGTTTCCCTATTCGACGTAATAAATTAATGTTGCTACAGGCATCTTCAACATCTTACCAATATCCGCCACCCACGTTATTTCGATGGTGGGATATGCTTTCCATTGAAACTTGTAATACGATGTTTCATTGCTGCCCAACAATCTTTAACCTTGTTCGGCAATCAATTCTTGAAGATCATAATCATCACTGCCAAATTCAATCAAGGGTTGAATCCATTGTGCCGGAAGTTCTTAATGCCTCCATGTCTCATTTCATTGGTATTTTAATGTTAAATATTATATAGACCTATATTGTTCCCTATAAGATATGTAGCCACTGCAGAAAACTCCTGGCAGCATTTGAAAAGTTTGTAATGTAGTTATTAACCCCATTATGGTTAATTGAATTACAGGTGATCATAACATTGACATTACAATTGATACCATACACTTATCATACACAGTGGCATTGAATATCTATAGTATGATCAGTTTCAACATCAACTGTTATGTCTCTCTGAGAGTGACATATGCTTCAGCAAATCTTATAGTAGTTGTCAATCGACTTATTCAGATGGTAACTTATCTGATGACACGATTCAGCCAATTGTTAACTTATTCTTGCAATGGATATCAACATTGACTAATTTTCCATTGAGGTTTCTCTGGCCAACCGATTGGAGTCTCAGATATACTCGAAGTTATCACTGTAACTAGTAAACTCAATTGGGAATAGTTATTAAGTCTTTTTCCTTATACAATCTGTAGTTATTAAATCTGTATTTTTTTCTCAAATCAATTTGTTGGCAAGGCTGAAAAGGTGGAATTTAGTAAATTCTGTTCATGAAACGCATCAAATAAATTCGAGCGATATTCCTAGATGAGGGTATAACTGTGCACGGCCTTGAGGAACTGAATTAGAGCAGGTACATTAGAAACAGGGATATGTAAATTTAGTAAAGCAGTAGATATATAGAATCACAGCTGGGTTTAATTAGAGTGCCAGGTGGACTTGGCATTGCAAGAACACTTGGCCTGCAGGTTCTCGTAGCCTCTCAAGTGTACTTGGCTGCTGAAGTCAGGAAAGCATCATTCATATATAATCAAATTGTGAAATGCTTTTGGCATGATAGGGTTTATATTCCTTACCTCAAATAAAAATTGTTATCTTTATTGGTCATTCCCAACTGCAACCATATATATGCATATATATCCATAGAAGGGCATTCTTTCTTACACTGTCGTCCAATTGGAATCCTGCTTATAGTATAAGTACAGTGGTGGTTAATAACAATCGGCACAGCCAATAAGGTCACTAATATCCTCACATAGCTAGGAAGAGAGCAGATGATTATGTGCCATTACAGTTTGATTATCATTAGTCTATTGTAATTATATCTGTAGTATAGTCAATGATATGAATTTTTTATTCCAACTACCTAATTGGAAATTGATATTGTTTATGAGAGATCTTCTTTATTTTGCCCAAATGATACTTATTATCAACTGTCAATACTTGTAATCTTTTTAACAGGTACCATTCAGTGCCCAAATTGCTGTCTGGAATTACAATATCAATAGACACAAAACCTTGACAATCTTTCAGTGCATATCTATGGTGTGTGTACTTAAATTGAAGGTCATATCAATAACTTGGTTTTGTCTTTCAAGCCAGTCATAACTGATGAAACCTCAATAAGAAGAATCCAGATATTGCAAGTAATTATAGGTATTCCTGCATAAGAATATCAAGTTAGGAATAACACTTTGCTAATCACATATGATGCAAATGATATTATAATGTATGTGAACTGTGGCTGCCATGGTAGTTGAACTTCATTGGTTGTAAGTACATGGACAACTTATTAATTTCTTTTGTGACTTGCCTTCAGTATACAGAAGGAGAGGCAAACAGATTCAGACGTGAATATATTGATATGTATATTGGCATGGTGCCCATGATTGTATTGCAGTAGTGTATTGGTAACGTATGCCTTTGACCTAATAAGTTTTTAATGAATACTGCCTGGCAATTTACTATTCTGTTAGTCCTGTCAGAGTGATTCCTCAAAGACTTAATCAAATGATTCAGAATATCTACTCCCATATATTGTTCATTGTTTTGGGGAATGAATTTATTTATACTAAAGCTTGAATGATGATTACTAAAATAAGAAGATGATAACAATAACAGAAGCAAAGCTCACAAGTGAATTGAAATGAGAAAATATATGAATTTAAAAGTAACAATTATTTCGATCTCAATAGCAGTGGAGGGAGATGTACATACAATACCCTAAAGTAACTCTGCCCAATACAACTTATTTCAAATATGTCTAATTTTCACTAAGAATAATAAGTTGCGTTGGACCACTATAAATATTGAATGATATATAGTCGATACAACTGCTGTACCACACACTAAATACCACCCAATCTTGACCAAGCAATTTGCTGATCATGATACATCAGGAATCTAAAATTATATTAAGGTGATTTCAATAGACCTGATGAATAATTTAGGATCCATTAATTACACCACAATGCAACTGGTTGACAATATAAAACAGTTAATTTGCATAATTGATTCATGAGGAAGTTTTTCAATTGATATCTGGTAAATTTTGTCATGATCCATGTTGTAAGATAGCTCCAGCATATTATTCAAAATGAAATGTTTATTTTAAATTTGCAAAACACTTTGTACCACACCAATATGAACCATATTGAGAAAACATACAATGTTATAGCACTTGAAATTCAAATAATTTGGTGTTGGCAAAGAGGGTTGATATGTTCTACCTGACATTTATATTGGTTTATCGATTGGTTAACAGAAATCATTTTGACTAAAAAGTATATATGCGATTAGTTTTTGACAAACAACATTTGATGCTAACTCACTGATGTCAGTTGCAAATAGGACTTTCACAGTGTATGTTTTGCCCTGAAACAACAATTATGGTAATCTAGGCTGATTCACACATCAAATTTAACTATTCCGATCAAGTTTCAATTTTCCAAGAAATATTTAAATCACTTTGGAGTTTCCAATTAGGAATCCAATTCTATTATTACCGACTAATTATTCTGTATCTTCGGTGTTTAACATCTATTAGTCGAATTTGATTGTCAACTTGTTCTCTATTAATCAATTCATTATCAGTTAATCACCTCATTATTGGTCAGATTTTGCATTCGCAACAATGTTTTACGTATTGGAATTCTAATTAAAATTATATTTTTCCAATTCTGATCACTGTTGAATTATACATTGATTCAAGTTTTGACTGAAATGATTTCTTTTACTATTCTTGTTTAAAAATTCTGCCAATTATTGTTTTTGTTTATTGTTTGAATCTCAATGTTGCCTTGCCAGGTCTATATCAATTGCAATAATAATGCTTTATGAATCTGCACTTTTACAACTTCATTGCAACTCATTCTTACTAGTCAGTTGCTCTATACTAAAAGAAATTGCAACATACTCCACACCTATTCATGAAGGTGAAATATTATAATCAAAGTGAACACATTTGATTCTTCAGACTGCGTGAACACTACAGATAATTCAATTGATACAAATATTGTCTACTTTGTGGTATTGGTATTGTTTGTTTGTCAGTAAAGTAGAAAAATCTATTTCAGACCTAGAGGAGATTCACGAGAAATGCATTGTGCTGCTGAGCTTTGAAGAAACTGCATTGCATATTGAGTAGGCATTGATTGCCCTTCATGATGCTGCTGATAGTAGAGTTAATCTGAGCTCAATACGACTGATACTTGGAGACTTGGGTATTGGGAATCAGTGTAGATAATCTGCATAAGCCTGGATGCTACTGAAGATAGTGGAGAATCCCTGGTGGTTAATACTGATGCCTCTAAAGGCTGGGGAAGATTTCTGCCTGTGGAGAATATTTGCCTTGGTATATCAGAGAATATATTATCAGACTATCAGTAGTCAAGAGTGTATTACATAATTTAGCAGTTCGGTTGAGATTATTGTATACTATTTGTCCAGATTGCTGACAGTTGATGAATAGTTAATATTAAAACAATTGATGTTCCAATGAAAATATTTAAAGGCTAGTTGTCCTTGATGAGAAGGTTGCATTTGGATATTCAAAAACCCTCAAGCTGTTTCTACTCACTCAATGCTTTGTAGTGAATGCTGCGATTAATGCTTGGCTTCAGAGTTACCTTACTGAACTATAAATGGAACCGATGATGTCATTCCTTACCAACAAATACGGACCTCATTCATCCTACACTTTACCTTATCTATTCTCAAGCAATTCAACTGGTATTTCTTGGTGCTATTGTGATATCAATACATAAAATATCTGTGTCCAGACCAGTTCTATCCTGTTCTTGTTTAACTTTCCAATAAACAGAAAGTTTCACAAGAACACGATGTATTTCTGTTTGTGAGTATATATGTATATAGTTAATTACTTTAGCCATTGTGAGGATCTTGGTTGATGCAATTGAACGCCTTACGTGTTATCAGTAATTCATTGTATCCAAGAACCTGGGCAGTATCAATCAGAAATTCGAAGAAAAAATAAAGATGGTGAATTCATATCTCATCAAATAAACGAAATATGGATACATTAAATCAGACATGTGCAACAACATTGCATATAGATGATTCCAGATAATGGAATTTATAATGTTTCGTACTGTGTAATCATTATTATATTATAAATAATAATTACCTCTTGATATAACTATTGGTTATCAAACACTATCACTAATCTCTTGCTGTTTGCTTTTGTATCCTCTGATATCTTATGTCACAAAAGGCAGAACCTTTTGATTATTTTAGTAGGTGTTGGAAAATACCCTGAGGAAATGGGAATTGAAGGTGAATAATCTTGATAATTGACCCTGTGAGTAGATCTGTATGTTGCGAACAACCCAATATCGATGAATCAAGAATAGAACACTTGCTTATAAGTTAAGTTTCAGAATAAGGTACCATGTGCATTGAAGAATAGATATTTGTTACAACAATAACTGATTATTTCTAATCTTTAATAAATATTAATATATTATATGTTACATCAATGTGTAATTGAACAACATATTGTACATAATATAGGACATAATATTTCGCTCAGTGTTATTAATATAAAGAATATAAACACTATTTTCGTTTCATTATACTGAACAACAATAGAGATAGTTTGAATTCATATATATTGTTGGCGGCACACATTGAATATTACTACTGTGATTGATAATTGAAATGCAAATTTCGGAACATAATAATAAGAGTCGGACTTGCAATTATTAAATGATGTCACAGAAGATATAAACAATATAATCAAAATGTCATTTTGATATTTACACATATTGTAATGGAATATATTAACCTTGAATTTACATCATTGGTATCATGTTTACACCGTTATTGACAACTCTGTGATGAGCTGAATAGGACTTTGAACAAATCTAAAGCAAGATAAAATAATAGTATATAGTGGCTGATGTGATTGAAATGTCACATTGTCTTTCACTGTGATCATATTTGGCTGTTTGAATTTCAATCATATTCCATATACTCACAGTTGATTCCCTTACTGATTTAGCTTTCAAAACCCTATTTGAATGATATAACAGAAATCAGCAAATTCAAAACACAATTGATATGTCATTAGCATGTTCAAACTAATGGATTCAATATTTCATAATGGTAATTGAAGGGATCAACTCTGCTTGCCAACCATTGATACACAGTTGTCATACATGTTATCACCCTGATTGATTTCTCCTTCAATGAATTATAAGAATAACCAAACAGAGATAAGATTCAATATAGGCAATGGAATAGTTTGCAAAATAAAAAAAATTAATAATTACAATATGGAATGATTATAATAAAGTGAATGAATATTGATTGTTGCTGAATAGATTCCTATTGAAAGCTCTAATAATTCTCTATTGAATGTGCTATTTGAATTATAAACCAGCAATAGGTCGATAAAAAAACCTATTATAAGGTTGACAGTTATTCCAAAATGTATTGTTGTACAATCTAATTCTAGCAATGGAGCCAAAGAGTGTTGCTTGAAATAAGTTATGATCTAGTTGAAGCAACTGTTCACATCCGGTTCAACCTTTATTACAGGTAAAATAAGAGTATCCAACTAGAAATAAAAACCAAACCAATATAATAATACAGTCTCCAATATATACAATATGTATTATAACAATGCCATTTGATCACAATAATGTGTAGGAATTCTCAGTATAATTCCTCGAAACATAGAGCATGGAACAGATCATGATTGGCCTGTGGTATACACTAAGCAACGAATGGAAATACAATACAAGTAAGGACAATCATACAGGCTATTGTATATTCACACTGTATTACAATCAAATTCAATGAATACAATTGAGCAGGTCAGGTTTTAATTGAAAGCCAGAGATTTTCATTCCAAGCTCCAGTCTTGACAAAAGTCTGGATTCAATCTGAGTAACCGAAAAGAAATGAGAAATAATTAAACCCAACAGTTCAGTTGCTATAAAGTAAAAAATATAGTTTCACCTGTTCATCAATTGGACTTGAACAGATAAGCAGTATTTTAAAACAATTTGAACCACAATGATATATCTGGTCCACAACATATAAGGGTAGGAAGAATATATTTTAACAGAAAAGAGAAAAGATCGAATATAATTGAACAGTTGACAGTATGTTCGAAAAGAAACGTCACAATCTTCCAATATAGTGAGTGAATATATAATTCTTGATTGAAAAGTACAGTTAGACTATTGATATTGCTGTTGATATAACTGTTGATCCATCATATAGGGCACTATAAGGGTAACTGAGCAGAAATCTGAACAGACCAAAAATAAATAATAATGGTATCATGGCCACTTCGAATACATTACGTTGGGAACATTCTCCAAGCTAACATAATCCCGATTTGTGATTGCGGTTATAGCAATGTTATATGATGTCATGGCCGTTAACGCTGTGATACGTATATGTTATTGTGGCTTTTCACATCATATCGCGGCTTATGGCATGCAACTGTACATTATCGTATGGTTGTTCGATTTGGTATATAATATTCGAATATAAATTGAGATGCTTAATTGTCAAAAACTAGTGAACACTTGAGCGTAGAGTTTTGGAAGGTCGCATATATTTCCGTTTGCAATTATCATCATTTCTTGTATTTTTGCAGAGATGAACTTTCTTGTGGAACTGATAGTTATGGACATGTACATCACACAGGCTTGTAGAGAAATGGAAAAGATGATTCCACTGTTAGACATTATGGTCGTTTGTCAGAGTCCATGCGCAACATTATCATTATCATGTTAAACCTCATGGACGTATGCCTGGATTGACAGGTATGATTATGTTAGACTTCATGATTACTTTTCAGAGTCTATGGGTATGATCATGTCAGACCTTACTGTCACTGCGTATTTGATCATACAATATACTAATCATTCATTACATCAACTAAAATATTGTCCATCCGGGAGGAACGGCTGCGTCAGCGTTCATTCACCCCACAAGTGCGGTCGGAAACACCCCATGGGTGGCTGACTCCATGGATCACGTCAATAACAACTGTCGCATTGCATGTCACCCTCCGATCGCAGTTTCAAAAATTGCATCCGACTCTGTCGGTCTGCTATATTCAACAAACACTCTGGCAATGTGGACAAGTGTGATCATACATCGAAATGGGTTCATTGGGTACGCGGTGAGATTGGATTTGCAATGCCATAGATGACGCTGGGAAGACCTCTCCTCACGTTTCTTCTGCCTGCACGCAAAATGTAATTTTGTCTTTACTAATTATGCACATGATTCCAAGTCACCAGATCTTTGTCGCTATTGACCATCCGTTGATCATTGTATCCGACCTCTGTCTTACTCCTAGCTGCCCTCTCTGTCATTATATGTGCACAGCCAACATTATTTTCCACCCTGAAAACTTGCACAGCCACTTCTGCAAATGCTTTTCCCACTTGTACAAATTTCGAAACGGGAACCAAGTTACCCCAGTTTTCTGGTTTATTGACAAGCCTCAGGGCTAACAAGTACTCAATTAAAGCTTCATTCTCGTTCAGGTAATTGATTTTGAATAGTCATTGCAGTTGCCAAGGGAGACAACAATTCAACGCACCATGAAAGCTTCCCTGGCATTGATTTATCCACACCGATTCATTCCGTCAGAAACCCCCACCCCATCTGTGGCTTTCTGTGCCCTGACACATCTGAGATATATGTGTTCACCTTGCCAATCCTCAACTTAACCCTTAATACGATGGAAAATATAAAGCTGCATTCCGTACAGTTGCGCATCTGATATATACCTCCTGTTACGACTATGACACTTGAGAAAAGCCCCAGGATATTTGTGTATTGCCACGCGGTGTGTTGCGTCTTGCGAATTGTCCAGAAATAGTTTGAAGTCATTCATCATTATATTGGGATGCTTTCCATCACAGGAATGTTGGGGGCGCCTGAATTAGAACATCGCATAAGATTGAGAGGTCATGGGGACAGAATGATTGGTACCGGAAGGGAAGACTTTGCAGGCGGCAGTGGTATTTCCCCGATACTGAGTAAACTGAGTAGTTCTCACATTTTTCAAACTGTTCAACTATTGAAGGCCGCTACCAGCAGGCTTAGCGGTGGAAAAAGCACACGCAACTGATGTCCTAGAATAGAGAATACCTCAATATTGGATGTATTTCCTGTATCTCATTTTCGAAAGTTGTAAAGAAGATGTAAATAGCGCCTTGGCCAAAGCTACGATTCATCTGACAATACTTTGCTTTAATGGATAGTCTTCCGCTTCTGCCATGACTCAACTGGGTTGAAAATATTGACCTTAGCACATTCTGGCCGTTCATCAAGGTTGATGACAATGTCAGTGGTTGTCCTTGAATCTATTTCATTTCATTCGACAGCTGTAAAAATATGGTCATGACTGATGGTGTTATGTTAAAAGTATGGCCGTTGGAGAAAGTGGCTACATGAGTTAAATTTGATTTGAGTTGACAAATAATCGACCTTAAATATTCTGAAATGAATAACATGTCTATCTTTGTTCTCAACATCGTATCTTCTACTGAGCTGCTGTAAAAGCTAGTATTACATGTACAAGGAAGGAAGGAATTTCGACATTGTTAGATTCATGTGCATGTATCAAAAGAATCAGAAGTATCAATAAAAAGAAAAATAGATAGGTGAGTGCCATGCTCATAACTTGTGAGTGAATAGGGTGAACCATGAGTATAGATTAGGAGCAGAGTTAAGAGACAGGGAATGAGATACATACAGAGAAAAACTAAGAGGTATATGCAAAGGAGAGGTGTAGTGTATGCTCTACTGAATACTCCACATAACACCAATCCAATCAAAACACCTTGTATTCAGTTAACCACACCACACAAATGGAAAATAATAATGTTTATGGCTTGATAATTTTGCTCCTGATACCATTGAAAGTACGACAACAGATAAAAGATTGTAGATATTGAAGAACTGCAGTTTTCATCATAGATTCCAAGTATTTTAATAATCAGCAATTTAATAATTGGTTGCAATGTCATAACAAACCATATCATGGACATATCTGGTATTGGTGTAATGAATGAAACAGATATAATAAGTCCAAAATAGGGAGGTCTAAATGAATGAGGTACTATTGGATTGTATTCGTCTAAGTAAAGAACAAAGTCAAGAAATCGGAGAGGTCGTGCAGAGAAGATTTGAATCTCTTATAAGAAGGATGCTATTGATGCCAACAAAGGTTGAGTTAGGAAGCTCATATTAAAAGTGTAGATAGATGTAATTGTTTGAGTGAAAAGATTGAGATATATACACCTTGGGCAAATGCAAGGGTTCTAGAGCAATATTCAAAATGAGGAGAGCAAGCCTGATTAATATACGATTGCAAAGCCATATACAATTGTTCTGAACCTCTATCTTTGGTTATGTTCACTTTCTGTGTGAATCATTAAAAGTTCTGTTTCTTGAAAATGGTGAAACCGAATGTTGGCAACAAAGCGGATTAATCTGAGTCAGATCAAACCCAAGCTAGGTTTGCCGAGGCTTTGATTTGAACATATCCTATGAACCAGTGGTTCGATCTACTGGCGCATGAGTCAAACTATGATTATAGAGAGTTCGTAAGCAGTTCGTTAGGTATCCGGGTGCATTTCGAGGTCTTATTCAACCTCATATGAGCTGGTATGCGCTTCTATCAGTTTTGCTGTTTACTTCATACAAGCTACTAAAAGCTTTCTCATGCTCATACAAGGGTCTATGTGCTTTTATATTCGCCATCATGTTGCACTAGTCAATTGATTATTTACTGTCACGAACTTGATTAACAAATTTATTGATAACTATATACAAAATAATAAGGTAAATCTTGGATACACTTGGAACATCACTCAGACCCGATCGAGCCGGGCTGACTCTCGGCTGGCTGTACAAGATCAAGTCGGGGCTGGCTGCCAACGATCAAGCTAGGGTGGCTGGAGACAGGCTGGAAACGATTGAGCCGCGGCTGGCTTGAAACGATCGAGCTGGGCTGGCTGGTGACTGGCATGATGTGATCGAGCCGGATCTGGCTGGAGACGGTCAATCTGGGACGGCTGGAGACTGGCTGGACTCGATCGAGCTGGGCTGGCTGGAGACGATCGATCTGGACTGGCTGGAGACTGGATTGACGTGATCGAGCTGGGGCCAGCTAGGAACGATCGAGCTGGGCTGGCTGGAGACTGGCTGGACGTGATCGAGCTGGGCTGGCTGGAGACGATCGATCTGGGCTGGCTGGAGACTGGCTTGACGCGATTGAGCCGGTGGCTGGCTAGAGACTGTCGAACTGGGCTGGCTCTCGACAGAATGGATGCGATCGAGCCAGGCTGGTAATCGGCTGGCTGGAGATGATCGAGCTGGACTGGATATAGGCTGGCTGGAGATAGCCAATCTGGTCTAGCTCTAGGCTGGCTCTGGACTGGGTGGACGGGATCGAGCTCAGGCTGAGCGGCCTGTACGAGCAAGTAAAAACACATTCACGGAAGTAGAGGCTTCTACAAGGCAAAGATACGTATGGTTCGCGAACCGGTTTTCACGAACTTACAAATCTGGCAACAGTTTGTGGCAAACCTGAAACCAGCCTGGCTTGACTGAACCTTGGAATGATTCAAATTAAGATTGATGAACCCTAGTCCTGATCTGATTCGGGGGAATCAAATTGGTTCATCAATGTCCTTGAACTAGAGCTGTTCGTTGCGATCACTAGAGAAACCAGTGAATAATTGAAATAAGCTTGTAAACTCAATGTTAAACTGCCACTGATAAACACTAGTAGTATTTGTTGATGTACATGAGCAACTGCTGATGATGGATATTGCATCTCCTTCACCCCTAGTTACACAATGTATAGAACCTGAGGGCCTAGATTTCCAAAAAAAGATAACAGAGAATATCAATCCAAAGAATACCAACTATGACCAGAAGTCTAAAATGTAATACGTAAATTGCACTGACAATGATATGAAGATGCAAGGATTTCAGAATGAAATAATATAAAACCTCCATAATATCTAATGAGTTGATATCTGCACCAATATCTAACTTTCGGTCTGTGTTAGTGCTATGTTGACTACTCACACTGTTCTCAAGCAGATCTCAGGGCTGCAGTGGTACTAATATTGTATTGCACAGCACTGTTTCCATCTTGAGTAAAAATTCAACTGTGATATGATATGATACTCAGAGCCACCGCAGCACGAAAGATATACCCTTTGCTAGATTGCAGATTTTTTAAATTCATAAGACACTGTCAACATAGAGTGCAAATAAACATATTTATAGGTTAGGTAATATGCATATCAATAAAGATTTAAAAAGTGAAAATCTGGAACAAATATGTGAAGCATTAGGAATTGCTACAGAAAACAGACTGTTTTTGCTACTACAAACATCAACCAAGCTCTGTACAGACAAAATCATTTATATTATTTAGATGGTGTAAATAAACAGTTACCAGGATCTGAATGGACTGACACCTGATATTTGCAGTATAGACAAGGTATTTGTGATGCACTCTGGAATTATTGGTATGATGACCATGACTAGACTCTAACTGGCATTGGATTGATCAGTTACTAAGTTTACCAGTATAAGCAATGGCTGAATCAATTGTCTCCAGTTTTTATGCTGTTGTAAATTATAATAGATGATATTATAGAATATCAGAAAAGGATAAGAATGCCTCAAACAAACCAACATAGCCTGATGCTGAAAATCACCTTCCAATGCTAATTTTCTGAAATGCCAAATATCAATATATAACATAGCAGTTTCAAAACTGAAACTATTGGCTAGAACAATATAATTGAAATGATAAATTCTAAAAGAATACATATATTTTTTAATCATTTTCCTTTATTATTGATTGATGTTTGTACCAGTGAATCATAGTAGTGAAATAACAAATGTGGTAATTAATTGCGATATTGTGACATATAACACCTGTCCTATTTTTACAAATATACTTGAAAATGTGTAGCTAATTAATTTAGGACTTGCTCCAATGACAGTTTAGGTGTTTCTTTCAGAATATAGAATATCACCTGAAATCTCAAAATTAAAAGGAATGTCTGTTCGATAAGCAATTCCTTAAGGCTTATTCAGAATGGTAAACTGGTTCACTTGCAAACTGTGGAGAGTATTATTTTTGGTAACAGTCTGTGTTCACCATTTAATCAATACTTTGAAGTCCTCTGATGTTTACAGCTACTATGCATAACTACATTTTTATAAATACCAATTATCACATAATTATTGTCCGCATCCATTCCCGAATCTTTGCTCTTTTCCCCTTCGGCAAATTCCCTCACACAACTAGTATGTTTCTTGATATCAATCCTCGGAATATCTATGCCCCAAGTAGAACTATCCTGTTAAAATAATCACCTCCAGGGAAATATCCATAATTCAATTAACATTTGTATTGCCGTTAAATAATAGTGAATATTTTGGGATTTCGACAATTGACATTGTTTTAGCTGGTTCCACTGTGCTGCATGCTAGAACTCTGTGGTTCAGAGAATATAAGATCAAAGGAATAACCATATTTTGTTGGTTATGTTTGAACGATTATTGTAAAAATTTTGTTTGGTTATATATAGTAATTGGTATTCAATAATGTTCCACACATGAGATTGGGAATATTTGGGTGATCGTTTCTCACTGAATATCAAGAATACCATGTTTAGAATAATATGATCTTTCAGGCTTGAAACCTCCAATCTAGGACATGGTGCAGTTGGATATACCAGGTGCAGTTCTGCTGAACTAGTTGGCTTCACAGGATCATTATGGATAGGACTCATTGATCCAAATTTAGAGACATTTTAATTTGAAACAGAAGAAACATTGAAAAAACCATATTCAACATCTGATCTGGACATTACAGTCTATTTCAAATGGAAATATTGTTCAGATTGTATCCACAGTTATTAGGAATATCAACTGTAACAGGTCTGTTAAATGAAATGTAGGATATATATTGGTACTCAACATGGGAACTGCATGAGCCAAGGACAAAAATGATTATCTTTTGAACAATTTTAACTACACTTGAACACAATCACTTGCATAATACTGGTACCTACATGAACTTAATGGTGAACTCAGTACATAACAAGATGGTGAATCCAGGTGAATTGCTAAGTCATGTCACTGTTGCCTTCAGTTTGGATCTTATCTCTACTGAACCACCATGGTATGGGAATGGAATTGATATTATCTATTGGAATTAAATAATTACTGTCAAGGAAATTGTTTTATGCATCTAAAATATTTAGCAAAGCATCCATAAATTGAGGAAGTGGCATCTTCTTATTATTGGCCTATATCAAATCAATATGGTACGACAAACATTGGTCGGATAAATTCTGTTCAATTATCTGAAATATTTTTGGCTACTAAGGGGATCAGTTTTTCACTGATTGAACCAAGGAGTGTTTTCACAAAGATTCAATCTGAGGTTTGAGCAAAGTTTGGAGGTTTGTACAACCCGGTTCTCTAACCCTCTATTTTTGAACGACAATAGGTAAGCACTATCTTGTCCGATCGGCTCGATTATTAGTGCATCTTGTAGCGGGATACGTTAGCTACAGGATGCACCAATATTCGAACCGTTTGGATAAGAACTTGCTTACTTAAGTTTGTTTACAGTTGTAGGCCGAAATGGTAGGGTTGTAGGAGAAAGGCTTGGCAAGAATCTGGTTGCAACAGATTAAATCAGTTCGTCAATAGTACGAACATGTGAAGGTTCATTGCCAACACTAATCCGCAATATGATATTCATATTCCTCCAAACATTTTCGTGTGACAACTGGTCAACTCTATTTGTGTCATAGGCGGATACAATAGTTACTGTAAATCACTTCACTTCCTTTTCAAGTAAGGGAAAAATAAGATTCACCTGTGTAACAGATATGGATGGAAAAAATAAAAGAAGGCATCTTTCATGGAGATACTTGAAGCCGAAATAAATAATCAAATATTATACAACCTCTTTTCTTTCTTCACAATGCCTGTTCAAACTACTCCCCGGGTATTAAAACCAATATTGAATGGTCAGGTGCAAGCATGGCCTAAATGTTGAAGTCATATTGATAATTCTCCTGCTCAGGTTTTAACTTGTTGGAGAAAAGAATACCCAAATAGCAAAATTCAATATGGTAGTACTAAACCTTGCAAAGATTGGAATCCATTATGAAGATTTTGAAGACTGTATCTGATTTTTATTTCAAAAACAGGCATTTTGGCCATGTGTTTGTGTATAGCCTTGTATCAAAATGTAAGGGTAGATTTGTTTGCATTGTAAAATAGGAGAATATAGTAGAGTAGAATGTATGTATGATTATCGCTACTGTGCAAAAGCATTATTTGTGATGGCTCGATATCAAAGAAGAATACACTGTGTAGGCTTCCCAGTAGATTTATGACACATGTCCAAATTAAAGGTGAAGTGTATCGATGTGCCAAGTACACTCACGAGGAGAACTGCACATGGTGTTGCCTTTACAAAGGCTTACGTCCTAGAAACAGGTATTACAAACGTATTGTTTACACTGAAGAATAGATTGTGGTGGTGAGATCGTATTGGGTTTAAACATGTGTTATATTTTCAGGTTTGTGTGTGCCGCTTGGTGTTGCCTGTGCATGCCGTCTATAGCCTGTCCATTCAAAGTGCGAAACATTTATGGTTTCCATAAATGTCAATTGAACCTGATATAACCTATTGCGACTTGGAATACTACCAGTAACATATGATGACGTTGTTTCAAAAACAGGTTTTGATTATAATCAGTAACACCAGATACCAATCAAGTACCAAGGAACAAGATGGTTGTTTAATGATGACACCACTGGTGTATATAAAGGAATATGCCTCAAAACCGAATATATCCTACTATGAGACGCTTTCACTCCATACTTCTCACATATTGGGGGATTTATTAAAATGATGATTACAATTAAGTCTTTTGACCCAATTTCTCAACACCATTTAAGACAAAACGTCAATATGTATTTCTTATAGATTATGATCGTATAGATCAGCATCCATAACAATTTCTGATCCAGATGTATAAACTATTTACTGCCTGCCCTACAATGTTCTGATATATAGTCAATATCTTGCTGTGTGCTAACAGAGACATATTTGCAGGGTCATAGATAACAAACAATTGACTCAAAATAATTAATTTTGCCTTGACAGAATATTTCAAGTATAGCTATTCAGTAGATATCATCAACATGACTCGAAACAGGTGCTACACACAAGGGATTAGAGTACCCTGCCTTATACGAGTGATTCTATGGTCAGCTAGTGGTGGAAATCACATCAATAGGTACTCGTTCAATTCTGTCCAACTACCTATATAGTTTCCTGGTTAGGGTGAAAAGTTCATCATATCAGAAATATTTTAATACTTAAAAATGCAATCAATCAGACGCACCAAACCTGATGAATCCTGCAAAGCACTATATTATCATCAATCAAAAAAGAATTTGTTTATGTGCGGGGTTTGAGCAGTTATTTAATGGAGGTGCCAGGTGCATTTGGCTTGTAAGGGTACTTGCGATTATTAATAAACATGGCTTGGAGGTACCTGTGGTTTGTGATCACACATGACGTGATGAGTGAACTAGACTTGCGGCATCTCTTGGTCTGGTAATTGACTTGCTATTCAGGGGCACCTGGAACACAAGTGAAATTGGAAGCGAAGGGCATGTGAGAAACCTTCAAATAGAGTTGCAGTCACTACCCAAAGGTCTTGGTAAAGCGGTCAGTATGCCCCGATGTCAAAATACTTCCGACTATCAAAATTTGAAATTAAATCACAACCAAATATGATACACTCTTCAAACCAAATGTACAAATTGACTAGATACTTATAACAATATCTGTGGAAGGAGAATAGAAATTGAATAGAATCATATGCTCAGGATCTTATATACCATTATTAGCATCAATAATAGCAACCACCATGTTAAGCAGGATATTATACCGTTTCTCAGAGTATGTATCAGGTATCTCCACCCAGATTTTAGGCATCTCTTCTGCCAACATTGCTTTTACTGCATCTGGGCCTGCTTTTGTATTTCCAATGACTGGGTATGTCCTACATAGACTGTACTTGACCACCATCCAAATATGGTCAATGAGTGTGAGCTCAGGGGAATAGGGCGGCCAGTTATCCACCTTGATGTTGTAATTCACTACAATATCAATAACCACTGCTGCAATTTGTGTTGGAGCATTGTTCTGTTGGAAGATTGGATGCCCTAGCATGTTACGGATATGTTAAAGGCTCACAGAAGGAGCCACTTAAAGTACAAGATATACACTCTCTTGTTGACCAATGTGACCATGAAATAGCAGATGGTTCCATATTTCCTGCCCCAAGATAAACCACAAACCATGAAGAAAACCTCTTTGACCTTTTATTTTGGTGCAAAGCTGACCCGAAATCACTTGCCTGTTATTTGTCAAAAGACCTAGATTTGTCTGACTGAATCGTTCTTCTCCAGTAATTATTCATCACTCCAAATGACCCCTTCCCTTTCCTCATGTGTCCAATCATGGTGTTTATGTAAACAATGTAGCCTTTGAAATATGTCTGGCTGTCAAACTTTGGTTTTTCAATTCGTAGCCACAATGTAGAGCTGTTCGGCCGCAGTTACCAATTAATAATCAATAGTGTTAAATTAGGTACATACATATTTGTCAATTCGGCACATGTTATGGGACTGCCTTTTTGTTACATTTAACATGATAGACATCTGTTGTCGTCGAATCTGAATCAACTATATTCAGCGGTGTGGATGGTTTCAAGATATTGGCAATCGATAGCACAAGCTATAACATTGCGGTCTGTTGACCATAGTCACCATCTATTAAGTGAATTCGCTGCAAAAGAGTATTGAAGGTAAACAAGAAGCAGGAGTGCTCCCTTTACTGCCAGGTACATCCCTTCCTGGGTAGTTAGAGACATTGTGGGAGATGAAGAAAGCTTGCAAAGTGGCTCGCGTGAACCTTGTATGGTGAGTGCACAGATCGAATCAGCAAGGCATTTGCAGAGTGAGTGTACCTTAGAAGTGGTTTCCGAAAGATCCAATTATATTACAAAAACATCTCCACTCACTGTCACCTGCGATATCATTTGCAATCATATCAACTGAATTGTGATTTATACATGTACGGGTTTGGAAACGGAACTACCCGAAATTACAGAACACTCAATATTGAATGTGATGTCGATACCATGTGCTCTTGGCAACGTTGGTACATATGTCCTTCGTAAGTGCACATAGGTCATAGCCCTTGTAAGTGTACTTGGCTACTGAGATGCACAGGGTACCAAGGTGTACATGGTTGCTGAGTAGCACTTGGCTGTTGAGTTGCCCTCGGCGAACCTTCATATGTACCTACCTTGCGAAGTGCTTTTGCTCGCTAGCAATTAACATACTTATGTAATTTGACTTACATTTGATATCATCCTCTGTACGACGTATTCTGATTGGAATTGTATCTAAACTTGCACATCTGTAACGCCTTACAAGGAAAGATATCTATTTTGAAATAAATTCCAAATGATGATGCAGAATGTGATTCGTATTGTTGAAATATTGTTTCAGCCAACCAGACACATCATTATTAAAATGATAAGTATCATCATGATGATGCCAAATTGATAGTCAGGACAATAACAGACCAACAGGTGATGATGAGGGTGGCAACAATGATCAACGAAAGAAGAACTATGTCACAGGTTCTAATTGCAAAAGACTTTAAACAAAGAAGAAGTAATTGAAGTTTGACAATTCACACAATGGCGAAAACATCATTGGCCTTCCCAAATCATTCAAACAGGTGTAGATGTAATGTATTCAGTGAAGCCACTACAGTCGTGCTATGAACAAATGGGTATTATGAGATAATCTTATTTAATTATTGTTCAGTATGAACATGAATACAAAGTCTTAGGATGAGACCTCACCTTCAGAAGTTACTTTATCTTTTTCAATGATCAAAATCAGGAGTTTGGTTGATTATATTACCAAACCACTCTTGGTCTGAAGATCTGAAGTAATTCAGGAGTTTAGGTTTATAAGAAGACACAGTGTCCATATACACATAATTGGTTTTTATTCATTTCATTACACCCTATTAGCAATTGGCTAAATAGTACTGTGATTTCTTATATTTCTTGGAGGCAAAGTACTACTTCTGTTTTTTATAAATGATTACAGATATCCATATTTCTGTTTGTTTTTTATTTGGATTGTACCAACATAATCTTTGGTGATGCTGATTGGTTTTTAATATTCAATATATATTGTTCTGTACTGTTTAAAATTGCAGTCAGAATATGAGTACAATATTCACCATAGACCCATCTAATATTAAAACATCACTACCTATTACCAACCAATGTACTTACAAAAATTCAAACATTGAAAAGGGATATATAATCATATATTGCTAGTTATAGTGTGAATAAATGTACAGTATATTATTATTATAACTAATCAAATTCCAATGACTTTGGGAAACACCACACAGCCGCAATCTAAAAACAGGATTAATTTCCATAACATTCCAAGAAATGTTCCTGACCTGCAACATGCAGGTTTTTCAATATTCAAACAAGGAAGAATAACATTGTTAAGATTCTGTTGCATACAGGATACAATGCATATATCACATACAAATAACGAGCTAATTCGTATTGTCTTTCCATAGCGCCTTGAAAAAAATCTCAAACACTTCATATCTGTAACTAGTGTTGCCAACGAAATGGATCGGTTCATCACAGTTTGAACAAAGGTGGGGTTCAACACGGATTCGATCCGAGATTTGGACGAAGTTCTGATGTGTATCTGAACTGGTTCGCAAACCATCTATCTTCGAACAACAATAGGTAAGCAAGTTCTTGTCGGATGGGCTCGATTTATAGCGCATCATGCAGCGGGGAAACTTAGCTCCAGGATGCACTAAAATTCGAGAGGATCGGACAGGAACTCGCTTACATATGTTTGTTCGTAATTGTAGGTTGAAATGGTTGGGATTGAGGGGAAAGGCTTGGCAACAATGAGGTTCACGCGGAACAAATCGGTTTGTCAATGGTACCAACCCCAGGCAATTTGTTGATAATTCTATCTGTAACAACAGCAGAGTAGGAGGAGCAGGGTGGCAGTACACACATGTCATTACACTGTCATATACATATCTTAATTTCAAAGAACTCATTGAATTTATTCCAATGGAGAAGTTGTCTGATATAAGAATAACTATCCTGAAATTGATCCAGCATAGTGATGGGAAAAATGCAGATCGGTTTTTGGCAGATTGAACTGATCAGCCCATCCGAATGGGGTTGTGTTGAGGTTCAACTCGAATCTTGAACCAATTATCAAGGATTTTGAACAACAATAAGTACGCCACATCTTGATCGATCGGATGGATTTGTAACATAATATGAAGCCTTGAGGTTCACCAGAAGATGAATGTACAATTGATCCTATCCGATTGGATTGTTCTTAATTACCTTGGTTTCAGGTATGAGGTGAAATGGTGGGACATAAGGGAGATGATATTGCCAAGAATTGATTTCACTGGAACAGACCAGTTAGACAATACTATGAAATTCCAATGGACCATAGCCTATACCAGTCAAGTATGGAGTACTAAGGCCAGTTACAGAACTTAACCATAAACTCCACTTAATAACCTTACACAATCAATATCATTGAAGTTGAAAAGTACTATCTTGTTTTGATAACTGAATGTAAATATTCCTGTCCTGATTCTGTACAAATCATCAATAGATTGAGGAAATTAGTTCAATACCTGAATATAAAACGACTGCAATTGCGATTGATTGAGTGAAATGAAGCGTGTGGTAGCAGAGAAACCTTCAAACATCATATCATAGAAAAACTGCCAATGCTATTGTACCACATTGAGCATACCAGTTGGTATGAATGTTGGAATATGGCAAACAAACTGAATATGATTCAATCTACAATCCCACAGAACATTGATTTTTGGTCTTTAAAAATACAGAAATGAATAACTTGATTTTTCAAAAATTGGCCAAAGAAAAACACATACAGGACCTCAAATACTGTTAATTCAGAAGACACATAAAAGGTACTTACTGTTGTTAATAAATAACAGACAACTGAACAATAGTTTCGTCATGAACAGATATCTTGTGCCAGTTATATATTAAATCTAAACTGGGATTGCTTGTTCACATATCCTCACCAAGATTGATTTATAAAGAGTATATGATATTATCACTATCAGATAAAAATACAAATAGAAACCAGTATTGCAAATTTCATATATTTCAATAAATATCATATTGGAATATAGTCATTAGCCAACAAATCAGTCAAAATCTAAAACATTATGAACGACTGAGAATGAGATACAGTTGTATTCAGTTTCTCCTGAACATATGCATCAGGAAAAAATCTCTGTCCCCTGGCAAATTATTCACGCCCAGATGTCGGTGGTGTACCAGGAGTGTACAGAATATCGGTTGGAAGGGTACCATGTAAGTCCGCGACGATACGATGTGAGGCACTGCAAAAACAACTCCTGGTACAAGGTATTCACACGGTCATCTATCACTCTGAACAGCACCTTGGGACGCTTAACATACCGTGTTCTTCGTCTGGCCGGTGAATTGCATGGTTCTTGGTGCTTGGTCGCAACACTGCTCTGGGCATTATAATGACGATGCTAGGCACAGCATATTACCCCATAACTTTGCTTGCATCCATCTCTTGGCTGGACGCCAGCAACTTGAACGTCTAATATTTATTCAGTCTATTTACAGTTCCAAACACCATGTATACCCTCTTCACCTCTGTATTCAACTCTTCCTCCAGCATATAATAAACATCGTTCCAAGTCGCTAGGTGTATATAACTATTGACTATCGTTCCTTTATTCTCCGACTTCGACGAAATGGACTCCTCTTGAATTACATGAGCTGCACCCCCAATATTTCCTGCACTAATAAATGCATATGCACCTCCAGAGGATGGATTCACTACCCTGACTAGAAGCGATGCACTTTCCGGCATTGCACCATTGGCAGCCTATGTCATTTCATTGTATGCTAGCGAAAAGGTATCTGTGCTGGGCGGATGGACGACTCACAGCTTGAATAGAGGAAGCATACGGAATGGCACACGTCCGTGCTGTGCCTTGTGAGACAGCTCCTGCCCCTCCTTACGTTGCGAAATTTTAACCCATACCCAGTCAGGACAGGCAGCCCCATAATACCATCGTTGGTCTACAGTACATCTGAGCTTCTTAATGATGTGCTCATAAAGCACATTGCGTAATTCTACCTCTAATCCATGATAAATTGCGCCAACACTGAATAAGAGATCATCCGAATCGAAATTTACCTGCTTGGGGTGTAAGACACCAGGGGTGGCAGCGAATACACCATTCCGGAGCCGGTCCTCACTGATTGTTTTGCAGAGGCCTTGAAAGTCCTTGAATTGCTCTTTTCATTTGTGCTGCTGCGGAGATATGAACCTCAATAAACGAGGTCTACTGGTAGAGGTTGCTTCCGCCGTCACTTCCGCCGTCACTTCCATCGTCTGGGAAGAAACTCATTTACATTTCGATGCGTTGTGATTGGCCTTTCTGAAAGCGAATGCATCACTCCACAGGTAGTAGTTGATTATCTGAGTAAAGTAATTACCCGTCTTGTTGGAGGCATTAAACCCGTCCTTAGTCTGCTTCTGGTGGGAACTTTCTCCAATCTCCGTCGACCACTGTTTAAGCGAACCGTAAAGTGGTATCTTCTCTCGAAAGTGCTGCCTCAGATGTATCTTGGGAAAGTTGAAATCGCTACCGTTTTCAATGTATTCGGCCATTTCTGCCTCGATAATACCTTTCCACTCCTCTCGAATGCGCTGTTGAAAGGCCGCACTTTTCTTCTTGTTTCCCGCCAACTCGGCATCCCACTCATCACACAATTCCGTTTGTCTCTCTTTGGCCTCTGCTGCATGTCGCTTCCCAGCCCTGAAGTGTTGAAACACATCCTTCGAATGGTGACAGCGATACAGGCATTGTCCATAAGGTCTAGCGTTTCGTTATCGTGAGAGTCATACTGGCCATAGAAATAGAACTCAATAACAGAGGGACAGCACTCAACTGCACGGTCAAAAACACTGTGCTGAGAGGGACTTGGATCGCACAGAGCATTGAATACAACTCCCATAAGGAATCATGGCATCGTCTTGATTTCTCCTCCATTCCAACATGAAACCTGCTAATATGCACATCTTGGCTTCGTCATATCAAGGTATGCAGGCACCACGAGCCAAACATCATTGAACTTGTCAAGCTGCTTATGCAGCTTAAGAAATTCGTTAAGCCTGTCAGGAGGTACTTCATCATCCGAATTTGCATTGTGTGGAGTAGATCAGGCTTGAGAAGATCGCTTTTTACGCAATCGAGTAACCATAAGATGTTCAAACCTGGATTGACATTGTGGCGTTTGAGATCGGCGATATTCTGGGTCGTATTTTAATCTGAGAGTATACAATAGATATTATGATCCCGGAGGTTTTGTCACTCGTATTGGCGGGGTAGATTACCAATATCCTGCATGGTGCATTCGCACCTGTAGCATACACCATTCTTGATGTTGTGAAGGTCATGGTGCTCGGGGTAATCTGCCATCCATTCATCCAGATTCAAATAACATCGCCTGAAGTTGCCATCAGCACAGCGGGAATAGAAGGTACGGGTCTCCGAGTCGGAATTGAGTAGGGGTTGCAACTCATGCTGCAACACGTTGTGAGTGACCATTCGGTTATGCTCCCTCTGAGCATTTCTTCTTTTGAGTGGGACATTACGCATTTTGACTGGAATGGGCAAAAGAGTGACAAACAACATGCTGTGCATTGTGTGCTTCATCCATGCGACTGCGAATATGTTGCCGATTGTCGTATATATCGGCTATCCCTTGTTGTTGCTAGAGAAGTTCATAAGGTGGGTGCCATCAGATATGAATATCATTGGCACCAGCGTATCACCAACGGGTAGTGTTGTCTACACAATTGTGAGCATTGTAAAGGGTTTGTAAAGAGTATACTAAGAAATAAGCTTACCTGCTTGCCCCACTACCAGTCTCCAGTATGCATCTCGTTGTAAAAACGGTGACCAGCATCAGTGAAGCAATGTATTGGGGTGTATGTAAGATGTTCCTCGTATGCTGGCTGCCAGAGTAGCAATTTTGAACACTCTATAAGATCACGATGCCAAAACTCAATTGAATCCGGATGCGATGCATTCCATGCAATCTGAAATGTAGCTTTCTTCCAGCAGTCATGGCCAAATCCGTCCTCCATTATGTCGAGTTTCGGGCGGAGGTTGTAATTCAATTTCCGAGAATGAAGCACACACTCTTTATGGCTGCAGTTGCTCTTCAGGAAGTCATCGATGCCATTGGCGGGAAAACCTTTCAATGTGACCAGCTCGGCGAAATTGTACTCCTCCTCACTCTTGAACGGCCGGAAAAGGTTGTGTTATCACTGCTCAAAATTGTGCTCAGCATTGTAATCATCGTGGGTCGGATCGTAAGGGGCAGGGGCTCCTGCGTCGGGATATGAAAAGCTTTTTGTATTCGAGTCAAATTCAGACTCAGATGGTTCAGGAGAAGGTGACGTATGCAACAGAGGAAACGTGTCAGAATCATCAATGTGGACATGGTTGGCATTAAAACCACTGTGCGAATTGTCGATGCAATGCTGAGAGTCTTTTCGAACGCGTTCAGGGGGCTCAGTGGAGTCTGTTTTCCCATCAAGAAGTTGGGCGCAATATCTAGTATGGTCGCTGTCAATGCGTTTGTAGAGCCACAGGTCAGACTTCTAAGGTTTGAAGCAAACAGGGCAGAAACAATATGGTGTTCATATGGGAGGTATGGAGTGCATCGTGTAGACAATGCTGAGCGCTATATATACAGTCCTCAGAATGTTATGTGTTGCCAAGCAGGAGTAATGTAATTGAGCCGCATGGCATACAAAACTCACAGAGGCGTAAATAGAATGCGAAGACCCTGGAATGTCTTGCAGACAGAGTTTGTCACGATGTAGCCACGCTGAGAGCCTAATGCGACCCTCATGGCTATCCAAATAAAAGCAAGTCCATGGACTTGTTTGTTCGCTTCCTTTTTCAAATTTTGGCCAGGCGGATTATACAAAACGCAGACGAAAACATGAGATATCACTCATTTTATATGCCATCACCCGAGTGAAGAGTTCATGCTACCACCGCACAGTGTCCACTGTTGGTGCCTGGAGAGGCCTGGGCACTTCGAGAGATACCGGTAACAGTTCTCGAAGTTCATATGTCAGGTTCCGACTGTTTGTGACACCACACTGCATCATTATATTCGAACTTGATGTCACTCCTGTATGATAGGAACCCAAACTGACAAACTTTGACGCTTTGACCAATGATTGGCATGACGAGTGTGTTTCACCCTCAGGCAGTGATTCAAACAACTATCATAGTCGTATAAAACATGAGATGCATCTTTCAGGCCGGAAGGGAAGTGCCAATAATGGCTCACACGCAGGAAATCTCTTTTTCAAGTATGATGTTTGATATCACCAACGGTTTCAACACTTCTGCGAGCCACTCTACACAATTCCATGCACCTTGATGGCCCATTCTGCACTGTATATATACTCCTGTACGCTCTCTCAATATCAATTCTTCTCCATCAAATATATCAACTCCAACTTTACCCATTTACCCCTCTCATCGTCGTTTTCAGACACAGTAACCTAACACTGACTGACCCCTCATACACCTTATTTACAGCTCAGAACGTTGCAATGACTTTCAAAAAGATCCCATCCACCCCGTCCAAAACCGATGCAATTAAGGACACTGTCCACCCCGATGGTCTTGCGAAGGAGTTCTTGGCCGAGCACATTCGGGGTCTTATGCGGATGTATGCCATTCACGGTGTCAAGGACGATGTCCCGATCGACTTGATGTATCATATCCTTTTTTTGGACCCAGTTTCTACAAAGCACATTGCACAGTTTCAGGGGATGTGGAAGCATCGGGCATCGACTGAACCACGATACATGCAATGGTGGAGTTGGTTCCGGGCGTTTATTCAAGATTGTTGCCATAGAACTCGTATGCAGATCAACCGATATCACCCAGAAAAGCCACCTTTACCTACCAATACCCATACCGACCCTGACTCCGACAACTCTGACAACTGCGACAACTGAGACAATTCTGACAACTGAGACAACTCCAAGCGTGGCAAAGGCGATGTCAAGAAAGACACCTTGTATCCCAGGGTTCCGAAGCTGCAGCCACCCTCCCACAAACGTGCAACCCCTCCGACAATCATTGTTTCTGTCCTCCAGAAGAAACGGAAACTTGATGACATCTCCATGAATGCCCTTCCTACGAGCCCAACGCATATATACCCCTTCAGGGTTTCCATTGTCGAGACTGAAAGCTACGGCACCCGAAAGCTACAACCGTTGGCATGACATGTTGATTCACCACACCGCCAATAGATGGCATCTCAAAAGAGTTGAGAAGCTCACCCCAAAGTCAGTACCCCATGCTGTGGATCACCTAAGTCCTGTAAGACCTGTCAGTTCCATTCTTGGGTGTCTAGTCATGCCTGGCGAAACCTCATTGCAGCCGTTGAATGCGACTCAACTCAATGGCAACGACTCTGTGGCAACCGTCTATTCCGTTACTGCTTACAACCCTCTCATTGTTGTGGCTGTTCTGAAGGCAATTGTTGTTGCGCCTCCAAGGATTGCAAGAGCTACTTGACCACCACAACCACCACTACCAGGATCGTCACCCGAAGTAACACCTGGTTTCTCCGAACAGGCCGAGCACCTGACACCTGCACCCAGAATGGTTGCAATAAATGAGTCGGCAATAAAAGACTTGGTATTGACACAACCGGAGGTGACTGCTACTGAACTCGTGGAGTGTGCCTCTCTTTCTGATGTGTGATCATCTGTGCTGGAGGAGTCAATGAGTGCCAAAATTGTATGAAAGGCGGAGAGAGCACAAATTGTTTAGGTGACATCGCGAGTGGAGGTGGAGTTACAGGAACAGCGGGAGGTGATGTCACAAATGGCACAGGTTTGGGTGGAGCAGGAGACAATGGGTGACGTTTTGTCGGTATCGATGGGTGTTGATGAGTCGTCGGAGTTGGTGGCAATTGGTATGCACCAAGATG